>JASAND010016821.1:0-30966 GCA_030248195.1 Trissonchulus latispiculum
CGTTTGGCCTCTCTCGCAAAATAACTAGCAAAATACAAAGTCCGAAAATCTTGCACTCGTCACAAGCCAGGTACTCATATGGGTTGCACAAGCATCACCCTAACGTAAAGGTCTCGGAAGCGAGAGGGCTGCTCGGTGCTCCAGGAAGTTCTCGGCCAGGGGTCACTAGGTTAACGCAACTACGGATAGGCAGCCCGTAAGAGCGCCGGGCTGCTCCGTACTGTAGGCCTATTAGTTTTGTTTAGCCATTATTGGGGGGCGGTCTCGTCCGCGGCAGGTACAGCGTCTCACGGCGTGGTGGGGTGGGTTGCGGGAGGACAACAACAGTTATAGCAGGTACCGGCCGGAAATTCCCGCGTCTCGGATCGTGGACCAGGCTATTCCAAAATCGATTTTTCCAAAGTTGCCGTTTGGTATCAAATGAAGCTTCCCGCGAACATTTTTTGTCATTGAGGACTTCTCCAGCATCCTACGTGGCGCCTGACAAGTCTGACCAAAATGGTCAAAAATCGATTTTTCCAAAAAAGTGTACATGTTTGGTGGTCAGTCGAAAGCTTCCTGGTGAGGCGAACATTTTCATCAATTGAGGACTACCGTTCGACAGGTCCGTCAAAAATCGATTTTCCAAAGTAATGTTGCATCAAATGCAAAAAATTTTAGAGGCGAACATTTTTGTCATTGGAGGACCCTCCGCGTGGCACCATGGCCGGTCCAAAAATCGATTTTCCAAAAGCGGCCATGTTTGGTATCAAAATGAAGTTTGCGAGGCGGTTTTTTGTCATTGGAGGACCCTCCAAAATTCCGACCAGGGTCTCGAATCCAAAATGGTCAAAAATCGATTTTTGCCATGTATCAAATGAAAACATTGAGACCCCCAGTATGCCTGCTCCCGACCAGGTTTGACCGGTTCAAATTTTCCAAAGTGGCCAAGAAGTATCAAATGAAATTCCAGAAGCGAACATTTTTATCATTGTGGACCGACGGTACTGTAATATGACCTACAGAATTTTTTTGTCAAAACTTAGGGACCCCGGGATTCAGCGTCTCAAAATGGTCAAAAATCGATTTTTCCAAAAAAGTGGCCAAGTTTTTCCCAGGAAGATTTTCATCTTCAGTGTTTATTCATTGCTCAAAAATGCGTTTATTGCTCAAATGTTTTATAATATATGTACTACAAGAGGTCAAAGTTTTGATTTGTATCTCTACGCGCTCTCTCTCCTCCCAAATATCGGCAGCCGACAGTACCCCCGCCAAATGTTTTTGCGGGCTCAAATCCAAGAAGATTGCTGTTTTTGGCTTCCGCCCACGTGTTTTCACCACGCCGAAATTGCAAGAACACACATATCACCGTTTTCAAACTGCATTTCCGCAATTTCATTTTTGAAAATTTTGTCACATTTTCAGAAACACATTCAAATTGCGTTAAACATCAAGAAATTGGTACGGCATAAATTATAATATCATGGTAGGTATTTCCCGGAGAGCGCCCCATAATATGACAAAAGGTACATTGCGCGTTTTCAAAATGCTTAATTAGGGCATAATCCACGGTAAGGAATTACATAAATTTACATTTTCCAAATAAGAGTTTTTGATAAATCCAGTTCGGAAAAAATGAAATTTTCACTTTTCTCAGACCTAAGCCTAATGCCTCTTTCCCCACATTTTCTACACACTGATTTTTCACATGTGCCTATGATGGTAACCTTTACCCACATACCTTTAAAGAAACTACGAACCCATCACCCACTGAATTCAATCTTCGGAGACTCGTCGTATTTAGGTTGGCATTTGGACTTGAAATTTTTCGAGGCTCAACATAGAAAATTGTCAAAAAGTCGTCTAAAATGTTTTTGCCGGCCATTTTGTGCGCGCATGCAAAATAAATGCTGAAAGATGAGCATATCGCCGAAATATCTCGGCGAGCTCCGTGGTTTTTCGCCCAGGGTTGGGAAAAGTCGTTAAATACGACTATTTTTGGCTTTTTTGTGCGTTACAGGCAGCACGCTCTGTAACTTGAAATAGACAAGTTGAAACTGCCTGAAAGCTTGCCCTTATATAGTAAATCGGGGTCGCTGAACACGATGAGAGTATCCTCGTCGCTGTGCGGTGCTGCTATCGTGCTGTGCTGCGGCGCAGCACCGTGCAGCACGCTCTTTAACTTGAAATAGACAAGTTGAAACTGCCTGAAAGCTTGCCCTTATATAGTAAATCGGGGTCGCTGAACACGATGAGAGTATCCTCGTCGCTGTGCGGTGCTGCTATCGTGCTGCGCTGCGGCGCTGCACCGGACAGCACGCTCTGTTACTTGAAATAGACAAGTTGAAACTGCCTGAAAGCTTGCCCTTATATAGTAAATCGGGGTCGCTGAACACGATGAGAGTATCCTCGTCGCTGTGCGGTGCTGCTATCGTGCTGCGCTGCGGCGCTGCAGCCGCAGCACGCTCTGTAACTTGAAATAGACAAGTTGAAACTGCCTGAAAGCTTGCCCTTATATAGTAAATCGGGGTCGCTGAACACGATGAGCATATTGTCGACGCCGTATCTCGTCTGGTTCAACTGGTTCAACCGTGAACCAGTTCCTGGTTCAAGTTGCTGGGGTAGCATTTAGTTTAACAGTATGCGTTAATGTTATGGTCAATAAACCATATTAACACATTACACATTCCCTCATTCCCAAAAATGAAATAGGACAAGTAGGAAAAATGCTCCTTGCAGTCGCATGAAAAATACAATATGAGCCAGAAGGACAGCATTCAATTCGGGAAAAGACAAGATTTAAAATGTATAATATGAGCCAGCATTTACTTATGTAAAGGACAAGATTTAAAAGTTTAATATGAGCAGCTCCCTTTCTCGGGCTCATATTGACGCCGCACGGACGGCCCGCAGGGAGTGGTTTCTCTCTATCTTCGTCGTGTTTTGCTCATACGATTCTGATAGAGCATTCAGTCAGACATATACGTATATACTTTATTGAATACACCAGATCTGTGACAGAAGCTAATGGTATATGCTGGCTGCAATGACAAAAAAGACTTGCTGAAAAGTGCGTTGTGTAAAAATACCCCAGATTATGGTTGCGTAAATATATAATACGTAATTACGTAAATAGTGTGATATTATCAATAGTCTAAGTAGCATGTTAAGTTACTCTGTGCAGGCTCCTGGGGGGGCGGCTCTGAGCAATGTCTATTTTTTACACTTACTCTAATTTTATACGTTGGCATCGATTAAGTTGCGTACACAACATCGTTCCCAAGGCGTCAATATGAGCCCGAGAAAGGGAGCTGCTCATATTAAACTTTTAAATCTTGTCCTTTACATAAGTAAATGCTGGCTCATATTATACATTTTAAATCTTGTCTTTTCCCGAATTGAATGCTGTCCTTCTGGCTCATATTGTATTTTTCATGCGACTGCAAGGAGCATTTTTCCTACTTGTATATATATATATATATAAATATATATATATATATATATATATATATATATATATATATATATATATATATATATATATATACAAGTAGGAAAAATGCTCCTTGCAGTCGCATGAAAAATACAATATGAGCCAGAAGGACAGCATTCAATTCGGGAAAAGACAAGATTTAAAATGTATAATATGAGCCAGCATTTACTTATGTAAAGGACAAGATTTAAAAGTTTAATATGAGCAGCTCCCTTTCTCGGGCTCATATTGACGCCTTGGGAACGATGTTGTGTACGCAACTTAATCGATGCCAACGTATAAAATTAGAGTAAGTGTAAAAAATAGACATTGCTCAGAGCCGCCCCCCCCAGGAGCCTGCACAGAGTAACTTAACATGCTACTTAGACTATTGATAATATCACACTATTTACGTAATTACGTATTATATATTTACGCAACCATAATCTGGGGTATTTTTACACAACGCACTTTTCAGCAAGTCCTTTTTGTCATTGCAGCCAGCATATACCATTAGCTAGCTGTCATACCATTAGCTTCTGTCACAGATCTGGTGTATTCAATAAAGTATATGTCTGACTGAATGCTCTATCAGAATCATATGAGCAAAACACGACGAAGATAGAGAGAAACCACTCCCTGCGGGCTGTCCGTGCGGCGTCAATATGAGCCCGAGAAAGGGAGCTGCTCATATTAAACTTTTAAATCTTGTCCTTTACATAAGTAAATGCTGGCTCATATTATACATTTTAAATCTTGTCTTTTCCCGAATTGAATGCTGTCCTTCTGGCTCATATTGTATTTTTCATGCGACTGCAAGGAGCATTTTTCCTACTTGTCCTATTTCATTTTTGGGAATGAGGGAATGTGTAATGTGTTAATATGGTTTATTGACCATAACATTAACGCATACTGTTAAACTAAATGCTACCCCAGCAACTTGAACCAGGAACTGGTTCACGGTTGAACCAGTTGAACCAGACGAGATACGGCGTCGACAATATGCTCATCGTGTTCAGCGACCCCGATTTACTATATAAGGGCAAGCTTTCAGGCAGTTTCAACTTGTCTATTTCAAGTTACAGAGCGTGCTGCGGCTGCAGCGCCGCAGCGCAGCACGATAGCAGCACCGCACAGCGACGAGGATACTCTCATCGTGTTCAGCGACCCCGATTTACTATATAAGGGCAAGCTTTCAGGCAGTTTCAACTTGTCTATTTCAAGTTACAGAGCGTGCTGCGGCGCTGCAGCGCCGCAGCGCAGCACGATAGCAGCACCGCACAGCGACGAGGATACTCTCATCGTGTTCAGCGACCCCGATTTACTATATAAGGGCAAGCTTTCAGGCAGTTTCAACTTGTCCATTTCAAGTTACAGAGCGTGCTGCACGGGCGCACCTGCAGCGCCGCAGCGCAGCACGATAGCAGCACCGCACAGCGACGAGGATACTCTCATCGTGTTCAGCGACCCCGATTTACTATATAAGGGCAAGCTTTCAGGCAGTTTCAACTTGTCTATTTCAAGTTACAGAGCGTGCTGCGGCTGCAGCGCCGCAGCGCAGCACGATAGCAGCACCGCACAGCGACGAGGATACTCTCATCGTGTTCAGCGACCCCGATTTACTATATAAGGGCAAGCTTTCAGGCAGTTTCAACTTGTCTATTTCAAGTTACAGAGCGTGCTGCGGCTGCAGCGCAGCACGATAGCAGCACCGCACAGCGACGAGGATACTCTCATCGTGTTCAGCGACCCCGATTTACTATATAAGGGCAAGCTTTCAGGCAGTTTCAACTTGTCCATTTCAAGTTACAGGGCGTGCTGCACGGTGCTGCGGCTGCAGCGCCGCAGCGCAGCACGATAGCAGCACCGCACAGCGACGAGGATACTCTCATCGTGTTCAGCGACCCCGATTTACTATATAAGGGCAAGCTTTCAGGCAGTTTCAACTTGTCCATTTCAAGTTACAGGGCGTGCTGCACGGTGCTGCACCTGCAGCGTCGCTGCGGCTGCCGCATCGCAGTGCAGCGCAATAGCGGCACCACACGGAGAAGCAAACATGCCTATCGTGTTCAGCGACCCCGATTTACTATATATGGCTGCCACAAAAAGGCCAAAAATAGCCGTTTTTAGCGACTTTTCCCAACTTTGACCCTGGGCGAGGAACCACAGGCGCCATGCAGCCCGAGGGTCACATCCGTCGGTTTCGGCGATATGCTCATCGTTTTCAGCGACCCCGATTTACTATATATGCGCACCACCAAATGGCCGAAAAACGCCATTTTAGACGACTTTTTGACAATTTTCTGTGTTGGGGCCTCGAAAAATTTCTAAGTCCAAACGCTTCGCAACCCCATGTTTGACAGTCTGTAGAAACCGCTAGGAGCCGAATTGGGCCAAAATAATCAATAGTGAACAGGTTCATGGTTTCGCTAACAAGATAATAATAGGTAAAGGTTACCACCATAAGGCATGTGAAAAATCAGTGTGCTAGAAAATGTACCAAAAGCGTAAAGGAGAAACATCAGAGAAAAAAACCTCACTTAGAAAGTAGGTCTGAAAAATGAAAATTTTCAAAGTTCATTTTTTCCGGGCAAGTTTGGTATCATTCGAAAGCTCTTGGCCTGGAGATTTCAAAAATGTAAATATTAGCTCTTAATTCCTTACCGTTAATTAGTTATGCCTAATTAAGCATTTTGAAAACACGCAATGTACCTTTTTGGCTCATATTATGGGGCGCTCTCCGAGCTGCCCCATGATATATTATAATTTATGCAAATATGAACAATTAAAAAGCGTGTGTTTAACGCAATTTGAATGGCTGACGATATTGGGGGGGAGGTAGCGACGCCGCGTGGGGACGTAGAAACGTAAATTGCAGGATTTTTAATGCGAATTTGAGAACGCAAGAATGTGTGTTTAACGCAATTTTCTGAGAGATTATCGATGTGGGTGAGGGGGGGGTTAGCGGCGCCGCGTGGGGTACGTGCATAGGATAAAAATCTAAACAGCACTGTCTTATGCTAGTTTGAGCCCGCAAAAGCGTGTATTATATTTAACGAAATTTTCTGATCGGCTGCCGATATTTGGGAGGGGGGGGGGGGAAGCGCGCCGCGCGGAGTGGGATACAAATCAAAATAGCAGCCTCTTGTACTAGTACATATATATTATAAACATTTGAGCCAATAAACGCGTGTATTTAACCCCTGAACGGCTGAAGATGTACTGAAGATGAAAATGTAGGGGTTTTCCATGACAAAAAATATTAGCCTCACCAAGGGCTTTCATTCGATGCCAAACTTGGCCACTTTTGGAAAAATCGATTTTTGACCATTTTGGACCGGTCCAGATCCTGGTCAGGGCGCCAGAGGCCGCTGGGTCCACTTTGGAGGGGTCCCAAAACGACAAAAAATGTTCGCCTCACCAAGGGCTTTCATTTGATACCAAACATGGCCACTTTTGGAAAAATCGATTTTGGACCGGTCCGGACCTTGGCCATGGTGCCACAGGCCGCTGCATCCACTTTCGAGGGGTCCCACAATGATAAAAAATGTTCGCCTCACCAAGGGCTTTCATTTGATACCATTCTTGGCCACTTTTGGAAAAGTCGATATTGGGCCGTTTTGGACCGGTCCGGACCCTGGTCAGGGCGCCACAGGCCGCTGGGGCCACTTTGGAGGGGTCCTCCAATGACAAAAAATGTTCGCATCACCAACGGCTTTCATTTGATACCAAGCATGGCCACTTTTGGAAAAATCGATTTTTGACCATTTTGGACCGGTCCGGACCCTGGTCAGAGCGCCACAGGCCGCTGGGGCCACTTTGGAGGGGTCCTCCAATGACAAAAAATGTTCGCCTCACCAAGGGCTTTCATTTGATACCAAACATGGCCACTTTTGGAAAAATCGATTTTGGACCGGTCCGGACCTTGGCCATGGTGCCACAGGCCGCTGCATCCACTTTGGAGGGGTCCTCCAATGACAAAAAATGTTCGCCTCACCAAGGGCTTTCATTTGATACCAAGCATGGCCACTTTTGGAAAAATCGATTTTTGACAATGTTGGACTGGTCCGGACCCTGGTCAGAGCGCCACAGGCCGCTGGGGCCACTTTGGAGGGGTCCTCCAATGACAAAAAATGTTCGCCTCACCAAGGGCTTTCATTTGATACCAAACATGGCCACTTTTGGAAAAATCGATTTTTGACCATTTTGGACCGGTCCGGACCCTGGTCAGGGCGCCACAGGCCGCTGGGACCACTTTGGAGGGGTCCTCCAATGACAAAAAATGTTCGCCTCACCAAGGGCTTTCATTTGATACCAAACTTGGCAACTTTTGGAAAAATCGATTTTGGGCCATTTTGGGCCTGGTCCACGGTCCAGACGCCTGGCCAGGGCGCCACAGGGGTCCGGCCGGTACCTGCTATAGCCTATTTGTTGTCCTCCCGCAGCCCACCCCACCACACCAAATATGAACGCTGTACCTGCCGCGGATCTTTCTATGGAAGAGGTTAAAGTTGGACCTGCGACACGGTAGGGGCCCACCTCCATCAGGGTGCCCCCCAGCCCCATGGATAGGTGCTAGAGCAAAACTAATAGGCCATTTAGATTCACCATATAGGGGTTCCTATTCGAGTACGAAACCTCAGCCCAGCAGCTCTTATGTATAGGGCTGCCTACTCCGTAGGCCCAGACCCCCCCCCTTTTACACGTTAACTAGTGACCCCTGGCCAGGGCGCCACAGAGCACCGAGCAGCACCATCTCGCTTCCCGGAGACCTTTACGTTAGGGTGATGCTATACAGCCCATATGAGTACCTGGCTTTGAGCCGTGCTCTCTGTGGACGAGTGCAAAGATTTTCGGACTTTTATTATTTTGCGGTTATTTTGCGGGGGGCCAAACTAGGGGGTTCCCCCTATATACACAGACCTATGGGGCGGTCCTAGAGCCTTCAAAACTGATTTCCCCTTAATTGCGGGGGATTCTATACTAAAAAGGACCAAAAGTTCCCAGGGGGTCGAAGCCCTCTGAGCCCTAGGGAGGGGGGAAAATAAAAATGAGGAGAGAAAACACGAGCTGGGAAAGGGGCTATTTTTCATATCTCGAGATTGGCTCGACCGAATGGGCTGAAATTTTCACAGCATGTACCCCTGCCCACAGGCTCTTCACACACCGAGTTTGAGCCCGATCGGTCCACTCCTCCCTGAGATACTAAAAAACTATATCCAAAAATTAGCATTTCCCCAAAATTTCCCTATTCTAGGTAGTGCACTGACGCGCACTAGCTGATAAGGACAATCCCTTCCCTGACATCATTCCCCTTTGAAAGGACAGGTGTCCTTTTCCTCAGTGACCCGGGTGCGGTCACTCTCCCTTCCATTGCTAAGATTAATGCAAAAAGAATCCTAAAAGATCAGGAGTTCCAGTATTGGCGAAAAAATCAGAACGTAGAGCTATCACGGAAAGAATTTAGTATTTCTGAATGAGGAGGATGCAATAGCCCTTTTTAGTAGTGTCATAAAGTACTTCTTGTTGTTTAATAGCATATATTAGAAGATGGTTTAGCAATATAATCACATAATTATGCCGTACGTATGAAATTAAGCATAATAAGTACCTAAGTGCGTTAATTTGTGATAATTCGTGTTTTACAATGTCCCTAGGTCTTAATCTGTTATTAGTAGTGTTAATCAATGTTAGTTAGGCTTATTTTATGTTAACTAGTTAATTATTACGTAAGAAATGAATTTTTAGTCGATGATGCAACTTAGTCTCATATGAAAGAGAATTTTCTCCCTTTTCTAAAAATCCAATCCCGACCTTTTAAATCCCAAAATAGCATGAGTTATGGGCGAAAATGTTTTAGTAAGATTAGCTTTTATTTCATAATCTTACTTTGCTAAAAAGGAAAGTCCCAAAAGTGGACTTCTAAAAAACCTTTGTGTTAACTTTTCTTTCTTCCTTTCTTTGTCTGGGAGGCTGTCTACCTCCCAGACTACATAGCAGTCAGGTGTACTGCTGTCCCTTTCTTTCCTACGTTCTTGAGGCTTGTCCTCAGGTGAACTTTTGTTGGACCTAGTCCAGCAAAAGGAGGACAACAAAAGTTCGCCTCAATAGAAGAAAATAAGACACACATTTTACATACACGCATAGCTCGGAGGGGGCTTAATTAATTCCCTATAATTAAAATTATTGCGAAAATTAATCAAATACTTAGAACATCAGGATTTCCACTTTAAGTCTTTAGAACTTTAACTAGATTGCGTAAAAGTTGGAGATAAGAGTGAAAATATGTAATATTTCCCCCTTTGGTTATGAATCAGTTGGGGGGCAATATTTCTCACATCTCATTAATTTTCACCTTTAATGGCCCAGCTGGGTCAACCAGCCGCTGCAGCCCCTGTGCAAAAGATAGCAAGCTTCTAGGAAGTTCTAGAACTTTCAAGAAGCTTTACTCTAAACTAAAAGAAGAATTCCGCCTCCAAGCCGCTAATGGCCTGTCACCGAACTGTCAGCAAAACTGTCATCTCGGTCCCCAAAATTTCGAATCTAGTCAGTGTTCGTTTAGCAGCGGTTGAGAGCAGTCGCTTTCTTCTCCCCTTCTCCCCCGGCGTGTATTGTTTCTCGTACCACTGGTGTGGTACGGGAATATAGCAATACACGTCCCCTTTAGGACGCTTTTAGGAACCTTTCTGGTCCACAGACCAGAAAGGAAGATTGAGAATAACACACGAATACACACAACTTGAGGAGCCATATGGATCATTTATATCCGGCTCAGAACTGCAATTATAGGAAAAAATCCTAGGAAGTTTCGGCTTTTTTTGGCCATATTTTTATGCAAATTTCGGCCTTTGGGTCCTATTTTTTATTTGGTATTTTTGGGGCCTTCATGGCCAAGTGTATGAAGCTTTTTTGGGCCAGTGAGCCCCGATTTTTCAGCATTTTTTGGGCCCAAGGCCATATTTTATGTTCCATAGCATGTTGGGCCTCAGGGCCAGTTTTATTTGTCTTTTATTTTATTATTTAATTAATTCAAAATTAATAGGACAGCTCATGTAAACCCCTCCTGTGCGATGGAGGTCTTGAGATGTGACCAACTTCTTTTCCTTTGCTCATTTTCGTTTCCTTTTTGTCTACCAAGCCACGGCCTCTATGGCCAAAAAATATTTTCTCTTATTTGTCACTTTTGGAGTTATTTTTCGTAGTATTCATGGGAATTATGAGTGGGACCCAAACCCCTAATTCTGAGTTAGAGAGCCCCTTAATTACGGCTCTGAAATTAATAAGCTAGTTCGAAGAATTACTTCCCCACAGCCGGCAACTAGGAGTTGCCGGCCATGTTTTCGCAGAAAGCACCATAATGTCTTAAAAATTCCACTGTCAGTATTATGTATTATTTTAGCGTTAGGTCGGCATAAAAAATTACTAGGCACCAAAAATAGGGTATTTTAAAACCATTTCTTAAAATATGAGTTGTTATCATTATAATTTTATTAAGGTGCTGGTATCCCTTTGTGCAGTGCTTTTGTGGGTATATTTTGAAACGCTATAACTTTCGCAATTTTGCGAGTTGGAAAGAGCTTTATACATCATTTTAAAGCTTATAATATGTAGATTCTCATAAGAGTACGAAACTAGCAAAATTGGCAAAAAATAGCAAAAATTGTCTGACATACTAACATCTTACAGGCCGAATACAGACCAAAAATTTTTGAACATCGATTTCTCAAAACTGTGGAATCGGCCGAAACTTTTTCTTGTGCTGTCCTCTAAAGGACATGTGGGCCGAGGGACATTTTTTTGGATTTGGCTCAGCAGGTCTTAACGGTCAAGAAAATCCACTAAATGTGCGGTGACACGAAATTTCGCAACTTTGCATTGAGTTTCTTCGCAACTGGAGATGTTTTAGCTCAAACCAAGAAAAATGTCCCTCCGCAATAGTGCGAATTCTCATCCTGCCAAAAATCACGCCAATCGATTGGGTAGTTTTTGAGAAATCGATGTTCAAAACAAAATAATCGCAGTTTTGCCAAAATCGTTTTTCTGCCAAATCTCTAGCTTAGAGCAACAAACTCCGGCTAATAGGCATTGATAAAATGTGCAATGAGACTGTGTATCGATCGAGTATAAGTAAACCAAAATTGTCCATATGATTTGGCAGTAATTTTGAAAAAACTGATTTTCTCGAAAACGGCCATTTTTGGACCCCAAAAATCGTTTTTTGCTTATACTGACTTAACCACTAGAGATAGCTCAAAAGTTGTAAAAGCAAAAATGTTCATTTCTGTGCCCTCTATCCAGCCATACCAACCAATCCGGTGTCTCGACTATGTACTGAGAGAATAATGGCAAAAACCAAAACTTTCTTATCTTTACACCTAAAAATCCGGGACTGGTCCCAGAATGTTAAAGAGCACGGAAATAGTATATTTGGAAAGTTTCATCCACTTTCATAAAGAATTAAAGAATATAGGATCAAATTTACACAAAGCGATACCAGCACCTTAAATTTATCATAAAGCAGTCGTTTAAGAGGAATGGCCGGCTTCCTCTCTAATTAAATGTTAACTAGTATGGCTGTCCTTAGCAATATGTTTTCAGTAATAATTGCCACGCAATTATTACTGACTGGCTTTCATCAAAATCACTTTTCAAAATTCCAAACTTTACTAAAGTGTCGAGTTTTTAGGCCAAAATTATGTCAAAGTTAATCAAAGTTTCAAAGTTCACGGTTCAAATTGCCCAAAATTATGTGCATAGTTAGGAGTAGCTAGATATATTATAAGTAAATGTATAATTATCAATTAGTTATATGCTGAATTTATATAAGCATGTATGTCTGAGTAAATGTGTATCTGGAAGAGTCTGCGAGTGATTGCAAATTTTACGTAAAATGATTCCAAGTGAATTTGTGTGCGTGTGAAATATCTGGATTGACTGAATCTCAAGATGTGTTAAAGCTAGCATAATTGTAGAATAGACGGTCAATTCCGGTTATGGCACTGTCTTGTTATGGCACTAATTTTCAGTTCGGTTATGGCACTCATGAGTTCTGTTATGGCACTCGTGAGTTCTGTTATGGCACTCCTGAGTTCTGTTATGGCACTAATAAATTTCACTGATGCCAATACTGCGAAGGGACATTTTCTTGGTTTGAGCTGAAACGTCTGCAGTTGCGAGAAAACTCAATGCAAAGTTGCGAGATTTCTGTCACCGCACATTTGGCGGATTTTCTGGAGCATCAAGACCTGTCGAGCCATATCCCACATGTACTTTATATCATGGCGCAAAAAGAAATTTTGGCCGATTCTACAGTTTTCAGCAATTGATGTTCAAAGATTTTGGTCTATAACTTTTGTCAGAAACTTTTTGCTAATGTTTTTGCTAAGTTTGCCAGTTTCGTAAATTCATGTGAATGTACTGACTAAAAGCTTTGAAATGATGCATAATGCTCTTTTCAACTCCAAAAATTGCGAATGTTATAGCGTTTCAAAAAATCACAAGAAAAGCACTGGAAAAAAGGATACCACCACCTTAAAAGATTACTTAAAACTATACTGAAAACTCCCTAAAATATACCGTGTTGACAATAAAATATGGAAAAGTCAGCGAGATCGGAGAAAGTGGACCCCCTTAACTGGCAAGTAATACGGGTGCCATAACAAGACTGTCGAGTGCCATAACTGATCTTTTGAGTGCCATAACTGATCTTTTGAGTGCCATAACTGATCTTCAGAGTGCCATAACAGAACTAGTGCCATAACAGATCTTGGTGCCATAACTGCACCGTTTCTAGTGCCATAACTGGACGGAACCGAATAGACGCCTGAAATTGTATAATCGTGGATTTAGTTTGTATGATTGTCGAATAAATGTGTGAAGTGCATAATCCCGAAGTAAATTGCATATATTCCTAATTTTATAACTCAAGAAAATGAAGTAAACGCTGGCCAGCAGACGGATCCACGAAGGATACAAGGCATTAATCATAAAGAAATAATGAAAAACGCCTGCCTGCAGTCACTAAGGCCGTAGCCTTAGTCCGAACAGGAGAGAGCCAATGGGCGCGGTTGGCGACGGTTGGTTTATGCAACCGCGCCCATTGGCTCTCTCCTGTTCGGACTAAGGCTACGGCCTTAGTGACTGCAGGCAGGCGTTTTTCATTATTTCTTTATGCCTAATTTTATAATTGTTGCATAAACAGTTTAAGAGTATAATTGTCGAGTAAATGATTTAAATGGAATAATTGTCGAACAAGTGATTTAAGTTGTATAATTCCCGAATAAGTGTGTACTAGTTGCATAATTGTCAAACAAATGTGTATAAGTTGTACAATTGTTGAAGGAATGCGCTAAATTGTATAGTTGCCGAGTGGATGTTTAAATCGCATAGCTGTGGCCAAAGCTGTATGAACCGTAAACGAGTGTTTGTGTCTGTTTGAGTGTGAAGCAAGTCGTGACCGGGGCCATGGGGTTGGGAAGTCGACATACAACGCGGTATTTCAGGAAGACACAGCTAAAGAAACAGCGATGGTCGAAAATGAATTTAATACAATAACTGCTTGGTCGATTCGAAATTGTAATATCTGGCCTAAACGCATAAAAAAGGGGACTGAGCCTAAAATCTAAAGTAGCTATCAGCTTCATATGGCAGTTTAAACGGATCATATTTGCATTGCATCAAGCCTCTATCTTACTCCCATCTGGTGAATGGGAGTTAACGTCACCAGAATTAGCATGGACTCAGATATTAAGCAGGAAGCACAGCTATGTCCATAATTAAATCAAATAATACAGCGATTACGTAGTGAGTTTGTCATCAAGGCCATTAGAGTACATAATTGAGAGTTAACCCTTTCTGAATTATGTTATGCAAATCATGTTGTAAACGCGGGTCTAGGGTCACGGGGACCCCCAAATAGGCCATAGTCGTCAAGTGGTCCTCGATTCGTCCGCGTAGGTGTTCCTGTGAATACAGGGCGGACGAATCGCAAAGAAGGACTCAATACTGGCATATTATGTCGCAATTGAGCACTGTTCCGTTGAAATGTAATGCTTCCTACATTTTAACTAAGACTGTAGAAAGCTAGTCAGAATTTCCGTAGATAGCTGTTAAATATCAGCAACTGCGAAAGGTTGAAATCTGAACAATAAATAATTCCTAGTGCCCGCTGAAATGGCGCAAGTGGCAGAGTGTTCTCCTGTTAATCTAAAAACTCGGCGGTTCGATCCTCGCCCAGGACGTTTTCCCCAATTCTTTCAATCCTTATTTCAGCCTTTCACATAGTTATAGTCGTAGTTTCAGTAGTGTTCGCTCACGTACTGTCATACTGCTGTCACGTCGTCATTGTGACACTGGCCTGATAATCAATCGTCTGCATGTTATGTAGAAATGTTACTTTTCGCTCATTAGAAAATGGTTTAATGTTCATTCTGTCATACGCATTCTATATAATTCCTGAAAATATACAAATATCTGTTAGTTAGGTAATAATTATGACAGAATGAACATTAAACCATCTTCTAACGAGCGAAAAGGAGCATTTCTACATAACATGCAAAAGATTGATTATCAGGCCAGTTTGGGGTAGGAAACGGGTGATTTCTTACCAAAAACAAGAGAGTTTCGTCAATGAAAATTTATAACTTGAAATAAATGCAATGGAAACCTAATATAATGATCAGGACTATGACGTGTTCACAATTTCCTGCATCTTCATGCAGGAAATTGCTTCAAAAGTGACATTCGGTTAATTTTGAGTTGTGATTCGAGAAAATCCCGCTAACAAAGAAAATGACCTAAAGAGACGGGTTAAATTACTCTGTGTTTCGTCAAGCCTCAAATAACTGTATAAAAATCAGAAACAGTCAATCGTAACCTTGCTCTAACTTTACGATTTGAAAGCATAAAAGTGAGCAATAGTTGTTGGGTTTGATTCCCACACCTGTATTCTGAATTAATAGGATTTAACCCATTTGATTCAGGTTCGCCGAAGACTGCATCCTGCCGAGAACCACTCTGTGTGGAACCTGATCCTGAGAGCATTATGCGATTATCCTGATTTCTGTGAACGGTGTTCAGTCAAGTAGAGTTAGTTGATAGCCGAATAGATTGATAATTTGTTGATTCGCAGACAGTTAAGATTGTTGAAGGTAAATTGGGAACTGGATATCTATAGACAGTAGTCCTAGGCAGAGACAGCAGTTCTGTAAACCGAATCTTTGGGAAAACCCGCCGAAATTCAGTACTTCGCCGGAAAGCTCACTCATATACTCATTCTTAAGAATTGAACCTTCTCAAAATGTTTCCTATTGCCCTTCTTGTTCTAATCGTTGCGGGAATGATCCCGTGCGTCTTGTCTCTGGCTTAGGCCACTAATAGAACTTATACAACTCTTTTGCACTTTTCCTATGTAAAGACTGTGCATATAAATCAGATAATGCACAGTGCAGCTTGCGTATAACTGAGTTATACGCACGCTGCACGCTGGGAAGCCGGTCCCTAATCTAAATTGCTGTATCATACAGTTTCCTGCATGCTTCAGCAGTGTGTACAGCAAAGCTCCAACCTAGACAGCTCTGCTGCACACCAAAAAGTAGGCCTCCCAGCCACGGCAAGCAATAATGTTGCTGCCACTTCATGTTGAAATTTCTCTAAACTTAGCTGTCAGCTGCAACATAGATGAGTAAGGTTTCATCAATTAAGGAGCGGTTGAATCGTTGTATAAGTACTTTACAACACACCTTAGCGTTGTTCACTAATTTCTACTGCGTACGTCGTATGGGAAGCCCTCGTGCGTGGCACTCGGAGCTTCCCACACGGCGTGCGTATAAATAAGTGAATGCACGCTAAGGTGTGCTATAAAGTATACTTATTGGAAGAAGCATTCAGAAAGAATCAGATCAGGGCGAAGCCTTTATTTAAATTTACTGTTTAATTTACTTAATAATAATATTTGCAGCCATCTCCCGGTAACACCCCGCCTAGACCGACCCCCGTATTGTCTCCAGTCCAACCTTCCGAAACCACTCGTGAAGTTGCAGGTCGAGATTGCTTGCTGACGAGATCACCCAACTTCATAGACCGGAATTGTTACATCCGACACTCTGTTAATCTAGCCAATTATTTGTTATACTGAAGCTGTTTTGTAGTCTACTGTTTGTAAAAGGCGAATAGAGAGTAGAACTGAATAACACGCACAATACGCAACACACCTAACGTGCCCAGTTATAATACCTGAAGAAGAGAACCAATAACTAGTATCAAATTATTTAATAACCGGACAGATCATAATTTTAATTAACATTATACTTCTGTAATCTCTCGTCTCCTAAATTACTTCCCCAACCAGGGCTGGCATCTCTGGTAAATAAAATAGTCTGTATCGTTTGAATATTGTAAACCTTATTGTTGTTCATAATTGCCGTGAAATATTACTGTTCATTTAATTATAACCATAACTACTCGATCAATAAATTAATCCTATTTCGAGTAATTGTTCGACCTACGATTTTAGCAGCCGAAAAGAGATCCAGGTGAGATCTCCCCAAGGACAAAGAAGGTAAATTGTTCAGATCTAAATTAGATCTGAACTTAGAGTTTAAAGACTAACAGTGTAACTTTAGCTTTGACCTGTTGCGTCAGAGCATTCCTATCCATACTCCAGGTGTGATTGGATAGAGCCCAAACCCCTCCTTAACCTAACGAACTCACAGTAGTACCCCTGATAGGTTGGCTGTAGAGATCCCCGATTCTGGTAAACCACCGTTCGGGAATCTGGTAAATAAGTTTGCCTAATCAGGCAAACACGCTAACCTTCCGTGTAAGCGAACCTTAATTTGAACGACCCCACACTTAATCTTGGATCCTAATCTAGGAAAGGCAAATCAAATCAAATCAAACAATCAAATTAATCGTTTAATCCAACTCAGTTCATTACAATTGGCTTGAGTTTTTTCAAATCGCCGAACTGGCAAAAAGTTGTAATCTGTGATTGTGTGATTGCATCCATTGCTTGACAATGTAGGGAAAGTTCTTGTTAAGAACTGATTACGGGTCGGAAGTTTGAGCAGTATATAAGTGTGACGTTTTACGATTAAATTCAGTCTTGCTAGTTGGACACAAGATACAACACAAACGAGGAGAAATTTTGAATTTCTGATTTATCTGGTATTTTATCTGGTAAATGACGTTTTTGCTGCAAATATCTGTTTGTTAATTCCGCCACAAATCAATTTCGTCAGTTTTTACAGCTTTCAAGCAATTGAATTATATCTAATCTTCAAATGATAACGCAAAAAATTATAGAATAGCTTGACATTTCAACTATATATCATAGGAAGTAAAACTTGATTGCGTTGTCATAAGTTTTCGTTTTTTGCGTTTTTCATAATTTCTGAAATTGGAAACAGTGGGAGAGCCAACCGACAAAGGCTTTCTGGCTGGAAGCAAAGCCTGTACTTATCGCTAAATTTAAATTTCTACTGCGATCGCAGGCAGGAGAGATACATTTTGCATGAATGCTTTTATGAATTATCAACACATTTTGAAATTATGCAATCAATTTTGGTACAGCCAGTGGTAGAATTCGCCGAGGGGGAAATTTCCCGGCTTGTACAACTGTGAACGTAAAAAGTCAGAATTTGAACCAAAAGGAATTATAACTGTTGAGCTTTTCGGATGTTATTCATTAGAGGCATGGAATTATATAACCGATGTCGCATGAATAATTTTAATTCTGACTGCAAAAAACTCACTTTATGACGCGGTCCGCGTCAGCCCGGCCCGCGGCCCGCGCACGCAGAACTCGATCCGCAGGTACCCGCAATGCTGTAACTTGGCCCGCATGTACCCGCACATAGGAATTGCTGCTTGGGTTGTACTTGAGCACTAAAACTTGTGTATTCTGAAGGATCCATCCTTGGGTGTCTACATTTTACTGTGCTTTACTGCTTAAGGCTGTGTTGTGACGCCCCGAACTGAAGATGTCGGAGCCGGGGCCAAAGGCGCCGGCAAAGTAGGCGCGGCGGCACCAGGCAAGCCAGCTTGACCCATGTTCCCATGTTGAGCTGTCGCTGCCTCCCATTGTGGATAGCCATGCAAACCCGAAGAGGGTTGTGGAGCAGGCAAAGCTAAAGGGACGGGAGCGGGTTGTATAGCTGGGTAAACGGGCGGCTGAGCACAAAACTGAGGATAAACTGGTACGTACTCCGTTACGGCAGCCACTTATTCCCGGGGAAGGGGTCGGACCTTCCAGCCTGCCGGGGCCAGCTGCGGGTACTTATCCCCGCTATTGTTAGGATCATAGCCTCTTCTACCACAATGGAGGCACTTGTCCTTACGCTTATCCTCAAACCTAGGCCTTGCTTCCTTCCCTTTTTCTCATAATGTCCGAAGCTCCTGAAGTTCCTTTCGAAGTTTGTCTAGCGGGTTGGTAGAGCCCCACCCGATTCTGGTTTCTCTGACGATGCCACATGATAGACTGGAGGGTCATATGAAAGCGCACCCCCTGGGGTGGGGCGTGGGGTCCGGGCATCAAGTTTGTCAATAACCCGCAAAATGTCCTCCATAAAGGGCTCCCCGTAGGCCCCCAAAGGAACAAGCGACTCTGAGTACTTATCATTTGCGCCGGCATAGACCTGCTGGACACAGTGCTTTTCCCGGTTCATTCCAAATGTCTAGTGACAACGCCTGTAATTCCTATGTATACTTACGTATATGTTCTCCGGGACGTTGAAGCCGGTTGACGAAAGTTGTATACTTCTGTTGATATGACAACTGCGGTTTGGGAAATTGAGTCTTCAAAAGCTTCAAAATACTATTGTAGGAATCAATCATAGAGAAGCCCGCCCGGGAGGCATAAATTTGAGCCTTATCCGCCAATTTACTGCACAAAAGACGAAGCCATTGATCTTTCGGAATTTGATACGTTTCCACCGCTGATTCAAATTGCGGGAGCCAATCTTCGACATATACTGATTCATCAAACCGGGGAACATCAAGGAGAATCTCAATATACGCACGAAAAAGGCGCGGACCATGACCTAAAACTGAAGCATCTGTGGGCTCCATGGTCACCGGAGTTGGATGACGGGCGGGCGTCGCCAGTTCCTCTTTTTTTGGAAAAAAACTCCCTTCTTGGCCACTTGCTGTGCCAAAAAACCCGGGGGGGGGGCGCCCCCCTTATCGGATGGAGGTGGTGAGTCTGACGGCTACCGAGAATTTCCCAGAACGAAATCCGAAGTTTGGGCAGTCTGCAAGCTGGCTTCCACCGTCTGATTCACTACTGGCGTTATTTGACCAGTAACTGCCCGATTAGATGTAGGTACGTACGTAGAGGCCGCTGGTTGCAAAACAGTAGGGACTCCAGCAGATATCTGTGACGGCGAGTTATATACGTATATCGGGTTTCCATGCATATCAACAGCATAATAACCCGATTGTGCCGAGTACGGCACAGGCTGCAGAATTTGAGGTATATACGTATGTTGTGCTTGTTGAACAGCAATTTGCGATTGAGAAAAACCCGAAGCCGAACCTAACACCGATGATGGCTGTTGTACATTCTGAGCGGCCGGCCGAAGGAGAAGCACGCTGAAACGTATCTTGTGGATGTTGTGCAGACGGTGGAAACCAGACATGCCCTTCATTTTGACCAAAATTAGGCGACCCCCCCCTTGAACACTATTTGCCAGACTGGGGACCCCGGGACAACGAGAGGCCGAGTAGTACCCCTGCGCGGACGGAGAAGTAGGTGAAGTCTGTGCTTGTGTCTGACACCCAGACGCAGAGGGCCCAGATCGTCCAGGGAGGGGAGAAATGTACTCCCCTTTCCGCGATTCATATGTACCAGGCGTTTTACAAGATCCTCCCGTATCGGTAGGCTGGGAATGGGAGGAGGTCGAAACTGCAGACTCCACGGCAGCGGTAGGAGGTTGCCTGTGATGTAACTGAATCATATCGTTTGCAGAATTTCGACTCACAGTGGGTTCGGTACTATTTCCCCCGAACTTTTCTCACCCGAACTTTTCGATCTCGAACTTTTTCCATTCAATAGTTCAGAAACTGTAACTGACGACAACCCGAGATCTTTTCGCCTAAGGTTCAAATAAGCTTGCATAGCTGACAAAAGCTGTTCATCCTGTGAGTCGGAATCGTAAATTTCAATAGAATCGTCAAAGCATCAAATCGGGGAAATCGGGGGCCGGGAGTGGCTATTTGTCCATCCTGAGCCGAGTCTGCACCTGCTCTGGCCCCCTGACAAAGATTTTACGGTGGTTTCCTCCCCAGAAATTACAATTTCAGGAGGAGTGACATTCGACAAAACTTGGGGGCCCTCCGACTGTGACGTTGAGGGGTGAGGGCCCGCCGACTGCGAAACTTGAGGGCGAGTAGTCCCAGTTTGTGACCGCTTCACTGCTCCCCCCAAAAGGTTTTCTTAAATGACCAATGTACTGCGTATCAGAAGATGTAGACCGGGCCATGGAGGTAGAAACCTCCAATTAGGACTGGGTCCAACGCGAACTTGTGGGAGGGGGGAATCCGAGAGGGCCCCCCTCGCTCCCCTGATCCTTTATCCATTACAAGTTCAGCCTTAGAATTTTGCCCTTTCCATAACTGTGGGGGGAGTGGGGTACGTAGCCTTCTGGTCTTCTGGGGCCCCTCTCAATACATGGGGCATTTCCTCCCGGACTAGCACTGGGAGAGACACTCCCTCCCCGACCACGGTCCCCCAATTTTGCAATATTCTACTTTGAAGCCATGGGAGTACCTCTATTCAGTTCGACCGGTCCGTCAAAGCGCGATAAAAGCCCCCACAGTTGAGCTCTTTGTTTTTCTCGTTTCTCGTATTCCCTTTTTCTCATAAAAAGCTAAAACTTTGGACATCAACTGAAAAATCACGGTGAGTTTGTGAGATATGCTGCGCGTATCTCCGTAACACACTGCTATACTAGACCTCAATAAAGACTGCTGGCTCCAGTTCAGTGTGTGATGTTTAAGTCCTATGAGCGAGAGAGGGAGCCGATGAACGAGTATATGGACAGAGATAAAAAGTCCTAAGCTCGCCCTAAGCGACCGTTCCTATAGCTGACAATAAAGATAACCGCTAGACTAATTTACTATAGGCAACGCAATTACTTGGGCAACTCAAGGCTAGATACTACAAAACAGGAAATACGATAGACAAGAATATATACGCACAAAGGATTCAAAGGGAAGGTGTCACCCTGCTCCCAACTTACGCACAGAGTGGATTCCCCCAAACCGCTTCCAGCCGTACATCAACCCCACAACCTATCCAACTGCCCTCAAACTACGTTTTCAGAAACTTTTATAGTCTGCAAGTCACAGACATATAGCTACTTCCAAAAAGAAATCACATTCATCATTCTTGAATAAAGTATTATCGAAACTATTCAAAGTTGGCTAATTTTGTCGAATAGAATACTCTTTGCACTACAAGCATGAAGATAGCGCCAACTATATTTTTAGTGCTGCGCTGTTGCTCAGTTACTCAAGAGTCCCTAAATGGATAATATCCCACACTAGCTCAGAATACAGTGATGGTTGTCGACAGCCTCTAGACTCTTCAAAAATTGTTTTACCAGATTGTGCTGCCTGAGACAAGAATGCCGTTAAGTTTGGGATATGATTTCCGTAGTACGAAAAATACATTCCTCTGTATTTCCACAAGATATGGGCCCATGTCAAGATAAAAGTTAGAACCCCAGCACCCCCATCAGAAAAAGGAAGTTCTCAATGTTTTCATGCGTCGGCATCCAGCACTCGGCGACTATGGCTAAGTGACTACGTTGCGGATCCTTTCAATCTGATACTTTGCCTCATGGTACGTCGATAATGTGTATGTTTGTATCTCTTCATCAAATTTGTGGCATTTTAACCCGGCGTGTACTGGGGGGCTCCTCCTGGCTTTTCTCAGAATTTTATGCTAAAAATTTGTGCGAATAACATTCAATGTCCACGATGTGGGTATCAAGACAACAAGATGAACAAGAAAGAAATAGATCTAAGTTCAGGCAGCGCACATACTTTTCAAAATCCCCGGACTCCCTCAGAACCTCCAGCAAACACTTATAATTAGATAGTAGAGGATCAATCTCCTGAAAAATTTTCCGAACCCCTAAGAACCCCAACAACCCCATCAAAATTTTGATACAAAATATATGTAGTTACGGATCAAATGTCATCAAAAGCTAAGAACCCCCAAGAACTCCAAGAACCCCCAAGAACTCCAGGAACCCCCATCAAAAAATGAAACTGCACCTAGTCATAGATCAAATCTACAAAAAATTAAAAACCCCGATGAACATGAAAGCTCAAAGAGAAACATTTTGATCAGAACGCATCAAAAAGTAACTCCTATCTTGACATGGGTGAGTTACTTTATGTTTAATTTCAACCAGCGGGATCCAGTCTTATTGTTTGCATACTGTTTTACTTTACTTCGGAAATTTTTAAAATTTTAGAGCTTGTATGAATTTTGTAGTTGCTGACATTACCTACTTTCCTTGAGCCACCGCAATATGCTAACTGCAGATGACAGACAGACAGGTTACACTGAACATAAAGGCTAGGCGAGTCTGTCTAGTTATTTTCAGCCTTGAGGTAAGACGGTTCGCTGGCACACACTCACTACTCAATTCATATTTGCCGAGACTTTCCTGGTCGGTTCCTGTGCGGTTGATTCGACTTCGTGAATACTCTCTTCATTGAGTTGCTCTGGGGTAGGTAGCGCTAATTCTGTGTTGTTAACCCTTTAATGCCTGAATTTCCTCAGGACCAATGTTGAAATGTCGTTGAAATGACCGATTTTGTTATTTTGGCTGTCATTTTTACTGGGAGTATTTAGAGAGATGAGACTGCCACTAGTTGATAGATAATTAATTGCTCACATTTCGAATGTAAGCATTGAAGGTTCCTCAATGTACAGAGGAAAAGTTAGAAACCGTCCAATTGGGGAAAAGTTCGAGTTTTCGAGTTTTCGAGTTTTCGAGTTCGAGTTCGAAAAGTTCGAGTTCGAGTTCGAATAATATTGAATCGTCTCGAACACGCAACCAAATCATTGTCATCGGAAGGCTATACAAACTAAATTTTTCTAGCAGGTGTGGAAATATTCTCCGTAAACAGGGTGGACGCGTTGAAGAAAAAAAGGAGCAAATGCCCAGATTGCCAACCGGTAACTGGACCCTGTCTCAAAAATAAGATATCGAAAATCTCTACTTCGGGCATATGACCCATCCGGCATTAAAGGATTTAAGGAGGTAGCGCCTACTCTTCTAAGATGTATATATAGACGAGTAGTCTGCAAATTGCCTAACTGAGCTTTCTTGTTATACGGATCTAATTTGCATATGGTGACAGCAAAAAATAATGTATGTATACAAATCATGCTGCTTTTCCGGAATAGCTATTCCGCCTTAAGCGGAATGATAAGTCGACCCCTAAGAGGAGCATCAACCCGAAGTCTATTTTAGCAAACAGTTTACTGCTACCTGCTTTGCATATATTGCTAATATTACACACTGGTTCGGTACTTTTTCTGCTTAGTAGTTGTTTCCAGTGTTCTAGTCTAACGTGCCTGGGAATTCCAGAACTCACTGCCGAATGCCAGAGAATCTTTTTGTTGTTTTGGGATACCGATTTTTTGGAGGCATAGATAAATTCCCCCTCCAAACTTTGAATCCTGCAGATGTTTGGCTAAGCCATGTTTGGTTTGGTTTGGTTATGTGCGCAGATTATGTTGTGCAAATTCAAGACAATGTACGTAACACAGCAGATGAACGATATTTTGCGGAAACACTTCACAACACAGTAGACGTAGTTTTTCAAGTTTCATCAAGACCAACGGTCGGACAAAGGCCAGTCAAGAAATTTGACTGCAATGTTTGGCACAGCCATTGTCTGGATTAAGTATACTTTATAGCACACCTTAGCGTGCATTCACTGATTTATACACGCACGCCATGTGGGAAGCTCCGAGTGTGGGGCACTCGTGCCAAGCGCGAAGCGCACGAGTGCCACGCACGAGGGCTTCCCATACGACGTACGCAGTAGAAATTAGTGAACAACGCTAAGGTGTGTTGTAAAGTACTTATACAACGATTCAACCTCTCCTTAATTGATGAAACCTTACTCATTTATGTTGCAGCTGACAGCTAAGCTCAGACAAATTTCAACATGAAGTGGCAGCAATATTATTGCTTGCCATGGCTGGGAGGCTGGCAGAATCCAATTTTCAGAAATTGAACAAAAGTTTGACCTAGTTGATGTTTTTAGAACAAAATTTGGTGAACGTAAAGAATACAGCCACTTTAGCAGAAACTATAACTGCGCTAGCAGAATAGACAGGGTTTATACTTTTAATAAATATTCTGCTGTTTTGCTTGCTAACTAACTTGCTAACTAGTCTTGCTAACTACTTCCATACTACTTTTTCAGATCATAAAGGAATAGAATGCATCATTTCGGATTCACTACTTTTCCAGCCTCGAGGTAGGTCTTACTGGAAAATGTCTCAAATTTGCTTTCAAGACCCTCATTTTGCATTAGATTTCATGACTCAGGTTTACGAAGCGCAACAAGTGGCAGAAAATTCGCCGGATTCAGAAATTTTGATACAGTGGAAAAACCATAAGGAAATGATGAAAAGCCACTTTAAATTTCATGGCAAGCTGATTGCGCAAAAGAAGAAGGAAGAAAAATTAATTTTGCAAGAAGAATTGTCTTTGGCTCAGCAGGCAGGAAACGAAGAGCGAAAGACAATTCTTGAACAGAAATTGCGGAAAACTGAACTAACAGAAATTGAAAGAATTTTAGGCAGAGCTCATAAAAAGGAAGAACTTTGTGATAACTTTACAATTCATAGTGCAAAGAAAATTGAAAAAGATGAAGGCGAAAAACGGTACTTTTATTCTTTGAAAGCCGAAAACGGTGAAATTGTGACTGGAAACAGCAATATATTGGGTGAAATGAGAACCCAATACGCAAATTTGTTTTCAAGTGTTGGCATTGATTCAGAGGAGGCAAAGAAATTTTTGGAAGCTACAGACGAAAAAGTTCCAAATATTTCGCAAACTGGTATAGAACAAGAAATTACAGTCGAGGAAGTAGAAACTGCAATCAAACAGTTTTCTACTGGCAAAGTGCCCGGAAAAGATGGGCTCGCTATTGAATTTTACTTGTCTCATTTAGAGGTTTGCGCTCCTTTTTTAGCAAGAGTCTACAACGAAAGTTTTAGAAATGGAAAACTGCCCAAGGATATGTACATGGGCATAATTTCGCTCTTGTATAAAGGAAAAGGCGATAGGGCGGACCGGAAAAATTGGCGTCCCTTAAGTATGTTAAATGTTGATTACAAAATTTTGGCTAAAATTTTAACTAACAGACTTTCTCAGGTTATGGCCTGCTTGGTAAGAAATAATCAAACTTGCGGAGTCCCTGGGAGGGATATCCGAGATGGAATTCTGAGTCTAACGGGAGTACTCGATTACGTGAAACACAAAAGAAAATCATGCATTTTTCTCTCAGTTGACCAAATGTCGGCTTTCGATGTAGTGGAGTGGGATTTTTTGAAATTAGTACTCAAACAATTCGGCTTTGGGCCAAACTTCAGAAATTGGATAGACATAATTTACAAGGAAAATTTTGTAGAAAGCTCACTTTTAGTTAATGGGTATCTCTCAATACCCTTCAAATTGGGTCGAGGGATCCGACAAGGATGCCCTCTTTCGCCTTTGCTCTATGTCCTATGTAATGAAACTTTTCTGAATTTTGTCAGAAAATCAAATTTGATTCGGGGCATCGCGATTTTAGGTCGGGAGGAAAAGGTCTTTGCTTATGCAGATGATACAAATTTTACAGTTAGAGATTTCAATTCTGTGAGAGAAATTTTCAAATCGTATGAAAATTTTGAAAAAGTGTCAGGAGGTAAACTTAAAGTAGAGAAAACTCAAATTCTTTTGTACTATGGCTATACTGAGGCAAATGTGCCGGCAGAACACCAGAAATTTCTTACAAAAGAAGTAAAGGTTTTTGGCGTTTTTGTAAGCCCGAACGGGCTCAAAAATCCAAAAACTGAAGAAACTTTCAATAAAATAATCACAAATTTACACGAAAGTCAACCGCCGGAAAGAATTTCGGCCTACGGAAGGGTTACAGGTTTAATGACCTATTTTCTGTCCACTCTCTGGTATACGACTTGGTTCGTGTCACCAGAGAGTGGCAAAATTAACAGAATAACGGAATTAATGGTTAAATACGTTTGGCATCCAATTCCAAAAAATTTAATAAACACAGATTGTGCTATTCTTCCGAAAACAAAAGGAGGAATTGGACTTCCTAAAATCGAACTAAAAATTTTAGCACAAAGATTTTCTATCCTAATTCGAAGGCGTTTGGGCAGCAATCAGGCGTGGCATTTGACCTTTGACTATTTCTATGAAATGGTCAAAGGTAAATCCCAAGCCGTTGCCAATCGCACTGAAGCACCAAAATTTTTTAAAGAACTACGTCAAGCTGAAATTCAACTTGAACCTCACTTTAGACCTGATTCTGTAAGATTTGGAAACAAAGCTTACAGTTTTAAAGACGCAAAATTAAAGCAAATCTATGAATTTTTGGTATGCAAAAAGTTTTCAAAAAGAAGAGAAAAGATTCAAGAAAAATGGATAGAAAAAATTCGAATTATAAACCCAAACGACTGGGATTATATTTGGTCAGCCATGAAAACTAAATTTGTACAAAGTATAGCACTAGATGTTCACTTAAAATTGGTGCACAACGTTTTAATGACTAATAAAAGGAAAAATCAAATAGACAAAAGAAACAGCGAATTTTGTGATTTCTGTCTGCAGAATAATGTGCAAGTTATTGAAGATGTGATCCATGTCTTTGCGTTATGTCCAAGAATTGCGAATTTGTGGCAAAAAGTTAGCCAACTCCTCAAAAAAGTAGCTACGCCTGAGGGCATATGGTTGGGAGGCTTAAGCCAATTGGCTTATAGAAATTTGATTATGCAGGAGAAAATTTTGGGAGTTGTGGCCAGAAAAAATAGAAAACTTCAAATTAGTGCCAATTTGGCCATTCAGGAGGCGCAGTTGGCAATTTGGTTTACTCGAGATATTTTCAAAAAGTCGAAAAACCTAAAAGATCCATGGGATATTTTCAAGAAATCGCTGGGGAGAATTGGCTCAAATGCAAGCGCCCTAGAAGGAGAATTGGGCATTATGAATTATTTGACTGGGAATTTCGGATTATTCAATTTTGTGGACGATACTTTGATTTTGAAGGAAGTGTAGTTATTGTCTTTGTGTACGTGTCATTTTGCATAATGGGTCCGTCAATTTTAAACTGGCAGCAGAATGGACGCATCTACTTAGAAATCGTATTCGTGCTTGCGTTTTTTAATGAGATTGAGCCGTGCGCTAGTTTTCTGCACTGCGCATTCTAAATACACTGCGCTTTGCGAAGTTGAGTTTTTAAATAGAATGCGCAGCTGTTAGGACTAATATTGTCAAGTCCTCAATAGAAATAGCAGCTGCTTACCTCAAGCTTATATATAGCTTATATAGCTTTTATAGCTTATATAGCTTACAATATATGACCAAAGTACGAATTCTACTTAACAAGCAACATTTTATGCAAAACGTTGAGTTTCTGATTGAGTAACATTTTCTATAAATTGTAAACCTGCTGCGCAGTAAAGTTTATTAGAGAATCAGCTTATGCAAACGTGAGTGCAAAACATTGTGCATTTAATGCCATAATTCTTAATGAAAGTCAGCATCACAACTTGTTCCACTGTCAATTTGTTTGAAAGAATTATGCAAGTTGAAGGCATACGGAGTTTTGATTTAGTCATAACAATATTCAATCCAACGGAAATTTCCAAATTTATTGAGAACGCTCAATCTTAAACTGTGTACATATATGTAATTACGTGTGTTAAGCTCAGAAGTTCTTCTAAATAAAATCTACACGTAAATCATGGTGCCTCTATCTTAAAGCGTTACGCACACACATTTATGCTGAAGCGCATCTTTAACCGTGAAGGACGTGCAAAAAACCACAGCCGAGCAAATTTAAACTACCTGCTGCGCTGAGGCGCAGCAGGAAAAATGCTAAACAAATTTTTAGAAGATGCGATTTGTAAAAGATTGCGCACTTGTGTTTATTGGTTTTTAATGAGAACAGTGGTACAGAACAAAATTGCAATGGTTAATTCTAATTAGAATAAAAAGGGCAATTGCGAAGTCTTGTTAGAATGAGTCCATTCTGCTGCCAGTTTAAGATTGACGGACCCATAATTTGATTTTGTATATTTTCAGGAAACACTAGTTGCAGGACTTTTTCATTCCAAAAGCCACAAAAAAAGAAATTTCGGTTAATTCTTGTCTACTTTATAAAGGCTAACTTTGAAACTTGCATTTAAAAATTTAAAACTGAGATTTGATCCATTGCTTTCAACTTTAACAATGTGGGTCTCTGTGTTATTTTGTAATTCTTCAAGATGGATTCGGTACCGCTATTTCGAAGCTTGACAAGATCTGATCCACCAACTGCGAAGGATGGATGCTTGCAAAGATAAGTTAAAGTTTTTAAGTTAGTAATTCTAAATTTATAGGAAAGGTCGGAGGCCTAGATTAATGTGAACTTAAATCTTACGCGATTTTAAGGTTAGCTTACGTTTCCTCGAAATATATGCTGTGAATTGGAAATCGTGTTAACGGCATGAATACGTTACATTACTTTAGTAGACTCCAAGCTTTGTCTTTTCAAGGAAATTAAGCAAACAAAGCAAATAATATTAAAAATAGTAAATTGTGTGCTGCTGTGTGTGTTATGTTGTAGAATATAAACCTACACATATTTGATCAAAGGATTATGGGTAAAAGGACCATGGGTAGTGAGTTACTGCTGTATCAGAGGCCTCTCCTACTGAAATCTCGCCTAACCCGGTTAAGTTTTAGAATATTATGCTTTTAATACAATAACATGCTTTTAATACGGTAAATACATCCTAGATAATAAATTATTGGTAGTTAAATTTCCTTCCTGGTTAAATCAATGAATTTGCATAAGGAATTAATCCCTGCTGGACTAAACAGTAACCATTTCAAATCCTTGTTCCCATCAGGCCAAATTTGTCTCCTGAATTCTTCGTACACAGGACAATCAAAAAGAAAATGTTCTACAGAGTCCTCGGTCCCGCAAACGCAAACAGGATCGTAGGTTGCCTGTATCATAGCTAAGTGAGTTCCAAATCGAACATGGCCACAGCGCAATCGAAAAATCAGAACCTGGTACTTCCTATCAACAAGGTTGATAGGATCGTCCTTTTCCAACTCATATCCTCCTCTAGATTTGATATAAAACGTCTGTCGGTCCCCTCCAAAAAATTGAGTGCGCCAGTGCTCCAAGCTTCTTTTTTGAATCTCCTTACCGACCTCCTTAGCGGAAAAGTTACCTTCAAACTCGGGTCCGTCTTTTAACCCAACTTTGGCTAAATGATCTACATATTCATTGCCACTAATACCACAGTGGCTTGGAATCCAAACAAAGGTAACTACTTCGTCAAACTGTAGTATTCTTTGCCAAGCAAGCAAATCCCCAGCTTTTATCTTTTGAATAGCACCCAAACAGTCGGTAAATAGAACTACCTTCTCCTTCGTCCGGGCAACTTCGATCAATCGCTCCAGTGCTGCTATAATAGCAGTGACTTCAGCGGCACACGCTGAAGGAAGTGATGGAATGGCAACAGAAAGACACTCAGTATCCTCTGTCAACCGTTGGATCATTACACCAATCCCTCCTCGCTTTGAAACCGGATCAAAGGACCCATCAGTAAATATAATGCTTCTATGCCGTTGACTGTACTTTGAAATCAACTCCACAGCAGCAACCTTCTTCTCCTTCTGTCCTTGTCCACTCACTGCTAGCAAGCTCAGGTCAATGGTGATTTTCTCCAGAACTGGGCTCGGACCAGCTAGCGCCATAGCATCCTTTCGCTCAGGAATAAGACATGTAAGTTTTCTGCAAGCTAATCGCGACTTCTTTGCAAGGGAATATCTCTTCAGCCTTTGTCGCCTCCTTTCAGCATCCAATCCCATGTTGGGAGGCAAGGCAGAGACTCTGGCGAAACTCTTGGCAAAGGCAACTTCAACTCTTTTTTCGAAGGGAGGCACCCGTGTATCAATCTCCATTACATCAATAGGAGTACTGCGAAGTCCTCCAGTAATGACCCTCAGGGCTTCATTATGGATCAACTTCAGTCGCTTGAGGGAACTCGTGGAAGCTTCCCCCCAGATTTCGGCACCATATTCCAGCAGTGGACGCAAGCATACAGTGAAGGTATCTTTCAAAACAGATCTGCTTGATCCCCATTTTCCACAGCTCAGTCGTCTAAGAGAGGAAAGATATGGTCTCGCTTTTTCTGCCAGCTTCAGCAAATGATGATTCCATGTCAGCCTCCTATCTAACCATAGGCCCAGATAACGAAC
>JASAND010016822.1:0-16449 GCA_030248195.1 Trissonchulus latispiculum
TTTTGGCCAAAACTATACGCAGATATCAAAAGCCAAAAGGAGTTTGACATGTATATTGTGGTTCAATACTAGTCCTAACATCATGCAAAAATTGAGCGCTTTTTAGGGGGAAATGCATAACCATTTATGACTTCGAATATAGGTCGCTACGGCTGCAGGCAGCAGAGTAGTCCTATGTTAAAGCGCCATTGACGAAGCTAGTTGTTACCTACACTGCCTAATTTATACTCCTAATATTGTCATATGGAGACACTTTTGTTGGTATAATATTAGGTATTTATGTCTACACGTTTGAGCTGAATCAAAGATCAAACTTCAACAATAACTTTTCCGGTAAGCAGTACATTTAGATTCCACCAATTTTTGGCCAAAACTATATATACGCAGATATCAAAAGCCAAAAGGAGTTTGACATGTAGGTATTGTACTATTCAATACGTAGTCCTAATATCGTAAAAAAATTGAGCAATTTTTAAGGAGAAATGTGTAACCATTTATGATCTCGCATATAGGTCGCTACGATGGTAGGCAGCGGGTTAGCCGTATATCAAAGCTGCCAGTGGCGAGCTAATTGCAGCCTAGAGTGCTTTACTGTTGTCTAATTGAGTTATCATACAGTTACGCAATTGTCGCTGAAATATTGTTCGGCAGTGCATTAATGGTAAATAATTTCTCTTTTTGTCTAAACTCCCGTTAACATTGCTAATGTTCAAGTGACTTATGGTGGTTTACTGCGGCAGTGGTTTACTGCGGTCCGAAGACGTATATACACTTTTGCTTGTTTTCTGAATGCCTCTCGTGTTTTAAATAGTCAAAATAAGCCAATTTCTGTTTTACAAGTATATATATACCGCATATAGAAAAGGTCTCAATTAGTTAACTATTTAAAAGTCTTTTGTTTATTCGAAGCAGTCACTGTTCAAAATGTTACCACGGACATCGTCGTCGCTCGCTTGGAATTCGTGATGTTCCATGTAGTCGTCCCTGTCCATTAAATTTATTGGCTCTTGATTGTTGGATTATGCCATTCTGGACTGGGCAGATAGCCGGCTGAACAAAAAGCGTATTATTTATATAAACGAAAAACTATCCATGTTAAGGTTTATGGAAATCCTGCGAAGAAAGCTGACCACTTCCAACCGCTTGTTATTAGCGACAGTAAGGGACATAAACTGAAGATGTGCATGCTTAGCCACGAACGCGTTTTCTAGTGCAATTAGCAAATTATTATTTATGTCCGAAACATTGCCAAATAGCATGAATTTTAGGCAGTGTGTAGGTAGCAACTAGTTTCGTCATTGGCGCTTTAACATAGGACTACTCTGCTGCCTGCAGCGTAGCGACCTATATGCGAGGTCATAAATGGTTACATTCCCCTTAAAAATTGCTCAATTTTTGCAGGATATTAGGACTAGTATTGAATTACAATATACATGTCAAACTCCTTTTGGCTTTTGATATCTGCGTATAGTTTTGGCCAAAAATTGGTGGAATCTGTGTGTACTGCTGACCGGGAAAGTTTTTGTTGTTGAAGTTTGATCATTGATTCAGCTCAAACGTGTAAAGGGCTAAATACCTAATATTATACCAACAAAAGTGTCTCCATATGACAATATTATGAGCATGAATTAGGCAGTGTGTGGGTAGCAACTAGTTTCGTTATTGGCGCTTTAACATAGGACTACTCTGCTGCCTGCAGCCGTAGCGACCTATATTCGAAGTCATAAATGGTTACACATTTCCCCCTAAAAATTGCTCAATTTTTGCCGGATGTTAGGACTAGTACGGAACCACAATATACATGTCAAACTCCTTTTGGCTTTTGATATCTGCGTATAGTTTTGGCCAACAATATGTTAATTTTCGGGCAGAGCCGAACGAGAACTTTCGGCCATCGTCGTACATATCTCTAGCATGAAGATAGTTGGAAGGCTCAAATTTGGTGTGTAGACTGGGCCACATATCCTTACTATGTGTGCCAAATTTGAGCCGGTTTGGTCAAGGCAAACGTTGTAGCCAACTAGTAAAGAAACACCCAGTCGACAGAGCCAAAATTGTGAAAAAGGGTCAACTTTGAGAGGTTGCTGTGAACGCTACAGGAGGAATTGGCAAAAACGGCAAGTGCCAAAGTTCTTAGAATGTCTTCTAGTTTAATATATATCGGAATGAGCGAAATCGATTCTTGAGGTTGAACAACTTATAACTGACCCGAGTCGAATTTCTCAGAATCCGAATCGAAATTTTTCAGAAATGATGGATTTCCCTTTACAACTAGCTAAACTTCCACGACGAAAATTGAAAATTTAAAGATTTGGCAAGACCCCCGTGACCCAGACCCAAAATGACCCACTAAAATTGCTGAGCCAGACCCATATGAAGCTTGACCCAGACCCACCCTGACCATACGTGTGCTTGGGGGGAGGTTGAGGGGGAGGGGGGTTTCACCCGCCCCCAGCCCTGAGCACACCCCCCCTGAGGGGTCCCTCACCCCCCCCCCAAATCCGGATTTTCCCAGTAAAAAACCGGAAAAATCCGGTTTTTCGGCGGCCTTCGGCCGCCCTTCACCCCCCCCAGGACTTCCCCTCCTGCACATGTCTGACCCTGACCCAAAGGTTTTCCAAAATTAGTGACCCAAGAGCCAGTGACCTATGCAAAAATAGCGACCCAAACGGCCCATGACCCAGTTTCCATCCTGATTTTTATATCCTTTTAAAGATAGAATGTGTTGATTACAACTAAATAGACTACTGCCGTCGCAATTCTACTGTTTGATTGGCATATGAGATAACACAAAAAATTTTGAACATGGATTTCTCGAAATGTAGGAAAACTAGAGAAACGCGGCAAGTTCAGGCTTCGAAAGAAGTGTCCTCCCGAGGGCCATTTTTTCTGAAGTTGTTTAATGAAAAACAAGCTCGATATTTTGAGAAAAAGTAAATTTTGTTCGATTTTCATCAAAATTTTCAAGTTTGTATGTTTATTTCTCCAGAACAAAACGACTAAACGCAAAACCCTGAAAAACAGCCCTCGGCAATTGTGCCAAAAATGTGTAGGTAAAGCCACATTCTAATTGCTTGCATGAGTTGAGAGAAATCCGTGTTCAAAACAATCTGGTTGCCATTTTCAAAATTTCACATTTTCGTTGCTGTGCTTAGGCAAAGATGCCGCAGAGAGCTCTCCGTAGGGCATAACATGTCATTCGGGACTACAAATATGGACAATATTTGACCGACGGACCAACACTATTGTAAAGCTGTCGAAATCTTCCAATATTTGACTTTTCGAAAAATGGTCGTTTTTGGAACTAGAAAATAAATTTTCGATATTATTTCTTAAACCGTAAGGAATCGACATTGTAGGTGTTGGTGAGAGGATTCAAATGACTATAATTTTGATCGTGTAGGGTGCATACATGGGCAATGAACTTGGCTCTAGCTTGCACAGCCTTCGAGCTCACTGCGCGGGGGGTCAAATTTTTAAATTTTCACGATACGTGTCGACTGTAGTTTTTACAAAGCTCTGTTTTACTCACGCATCTTTCCCGCAAGCCCCTTTGTCGGAATGATACGCTAACTTTTACGCAATCCTTTAAGATTTTGATGCATATCGCAAAAAATGCTAAAATTTTTATTCTCTGGTTTTACTTGTATAGCAAGGAAATTTTATGAATGCAGTTATAATTCACTCCGTTTCTAAGATTTAATTAGCATTATTAACCAAGTTATAATTAGTTTTCAAAAGTCGAAGCTATGACAAGTAATTTTTACACTATAAAATGCCGTTGATATAACCTTCTGATTTCGTAGGATACAACCCTCAAGGCGATGGAAAAATCCTTAGTGAAAACACTAAAATGTTTGGCTCCGGCATACAATTGGGATTTTAACTAAACTGCTAGTGCAACATTATGGTTTGGCAGAAATCAGTATCAACAGATCCAGCTTGGAAACATTAGGAAAAGAATGTAGTAAAAAAACAGCAAAAACAAAATAATCAATTTTTGCACAAATTCAATATCTATCTAGAAAAATAAATTATGAAGGAAGCTGCGGCAGCATGAATTCAATGTGCGATATAGCTTTAGGAGAATTTTGCTCGAGCGTTGACTTGACCAAACTCCGTTTCTAGAACATAATCAAGAGCATGTAAGTAAAATATATAATCAAGCAACTGCACATGGAACGACCAATGTAGAATAATGGAACAATTAAGAGGGGATGTCGTAAAAGGGTCGTAAAAAATTATAATGAGGCTGGTAGCAAAAGGTTTGCAACGGGGGATCTGTGGGGCAGAGCCCCCAGTAGAAGAAATTTTTTGTTTTTGCAATAAAAACTGTCTACGGAACTTTAATTCCTTTCACTTTGAAGAACCGAGAAAGTTTTTTTAAATTCTACACACCTTAAAGCAAAACTAGCAATTTCTCCGAAAAATCGGATTCATTTCAAGATTTCTCTTCATAAACGCAACAAATAAATATTCCGGTAAAAACTAGAAAATTCTTTGGAATTTAGTACATAGCACGAAATTTAAAGAAGTAGGAAAGTATTTGGTTTTTCGCCCTTTCTTTTATTTTTATCCTTAATTTTTCATACCAACGAATCGCGACGTTGGCGGCCTCTTACAGGATGAGCCCCTCTAGGGCCTAGGGGCGATATAGCCTCAGAAAAAGCCAGAGCCCGAACTACGTTACATTGTTTCAAGAAATTAATTGAGAGCAGTATTGAAATGCCAATCAGGGTTGGGAGTTTCGGTCTGACAAGACGAGACTTGGCCGGTTTCGGTGTCGGTCTCGCCCATCGAAAAGTCTCCATTTTGGACCGAGACCGGAAATTTTTGAAACCATCATTTTTCATGAAAAATTTAAATCAATGTTATGAAAACTAACTAACGAGGTGAGGAAACCGGTTTGTATGTGTCAAAGCCGCTATACTGGCCTTAAGCCTCAAAAACTATAAGAAAGTAAGAAGCCTGAAATTGTTGGTCTCGGTCTCGCCCAAATGCCGAGACTTGGCCAGTCTCGGTCTCGGTAATGTCTCCGTTTCGCCCAACCCTGATGCCAGTTGCCGATTGCGTATTTTTTGACTGCGTATCTTTATGCATTCGACTGAAAACTCAACTTAACTTTTAAGCTACAGGATAAGCTACAGGATAATAAAGGCGCAAATTTTTTTGAATGAAATTTATAAAAAACAAAATGCGCCGATAGCTCGAAAAGTTTCAAAGGAAATGAAAAAGGAAACACACCACAGGTCCAAAAATTTTGGAGTAAATGTATTTTAAAACTCGCCGGAGGCACGAAAATGTATAAGAAAAAATAAACAAAAACGGGCCGATGGCGCGAAATTTTCTAAAAGAATGCATATAATGGTCAACGCGTGGCAGGCGCGAAACGTTTTAAATAAAAGTAATGGAAACACGCCACGCCAAGGGTGAAGCCGGCTAAGAAATTTTTAAATGATTTTGTTGCACAGGATAAAATTTTATGCGCTTTTTACTTCTAATGCGCTTTGTTGCGCGGGGGTCAAATTTTGCAGCGCGGGATAAAATTTTTATGCGCTTTGCTGCGAGCGGATAAAAATTTTGTTGCGCGGGGGTAAAAATTGTACTGATCCTGGGTAAAATTTGCTGCTCGAGTTAGAAATTTCGTTGCACGAGATAAACTTCTAATGCGCTTTCTTGCGCGGGGGTCAAATTTTACAGCACGGGATAAAATTCTTATGCACGGGGGAGGAAATTTTACTGAGCGTGGGTAAAATTTGCTGCTCGAGTTAGAAATTTCGTTGCTCGGGATAAACTTCTAATGCGCTTTGTTGCGCGGGGGTTAAATTTTGCAGCCCGGGATAAAATTTTTCTGCGCGGGGGTAGAAATTTTACTGAGCGTGGGTAAAATTTGCTGCTCGAGCTAGAAATTTCGTTGCGCGGGATAAACTTCTGATGCGCTTTGTCGCGCGCGGGTAAAAATGTTGTTGCGCGGGGGTAGAAATTTTACTGAGCGTGGGTAAAATCTGCTGCTCGAGTTAGAAATTTCTTAAATAAAAATAAATAAACTTCTAATGCGCTTTGCTGTGCGCGGGTAAAAATTTTGTTGCGCTGCTATAAAAATTTGCTGCACGGGATAAAATCATGACGCGCGTTCCTGCGCGGGGTAAAAGTTTTACTGCGCGGGGGTAAAATTTTTGCTGCGCACTGCGCGGGGGTAAATTTGTCCTAGCCTGCACATGTGCAGGAGTTGTGCAGGCATTGCCCATGCGTGGTAGGGTGATCACGGTGCAAGTTATGGCTGATTAAAAAGCTAATTTTTCCAAAATTAGAATTTTCACGCCGCGACTTTCTAAAATGTTTTCTAGGCCAAATGTAAAATTGTAGCAAATTTGAATAAATTTCAACAGCAAGTGCGCTTCTATATCCTAAAATACACGAGCCCGAACGAGCACCTTAAGTAAGCACAATGTTGATGCGTACCATCCGCGGAATCTTGCTTAGTTTGTGTACCCAATATCTTTTGATAGATGCATAGGGCACCCTTCTCCCACAGTTCGGATTCACCAAGTAATCGCAAAAGGTTTTTGAGAAGAACTAAGCTTAAGCTGTTAAATAGTCTTTATGCAGAAAAACTGAAGAACCAAGGCAACATTGATCTGAACCAAAACAGAGGCCAGAAATCGCCATAGAGTTGATCACTCATCCTGAAAATAATTAAAGAATATATCTGGCGCTTACATTTTCAGCTGCTAAATGTATTTTCCTGATGTCTTTGGTTATATTGGGAACAGCGATCCCTTGCTTAGCCAAAAACAATGGGCGCCTCTTTTGTGTGTCGCTTATTAAGACTTTTTCTTAATACAGGCCTTGTCTATTAATATGGCCTCTTCTACCTGTTTAACTGTGTAGTATAAGTTGGTTTCATTTGATATATTCATTTCTTCATTTCTATCTAATTTGCATTTTATCAGTTCATGACTTTTTACTGAAGTATGCATAAGCAAAACAAAAACAGAAAATGTTTTTTTCAGTTTTTTCTTCTTTTTCTTCTTTTCGGCTTCTATCCATCGCTGACTTCCGCATGTTTCTATACGGTGCTAAAATAATAAGTCAAATAAAAGGATCTTTTCAGGATAACCCCCCCAGGCCCAGATTCCGCAAAACTTAACCAAATGAGCTGAAATTTGGTATGGGCACGCGTGGTCGAAAAAGTACCCATACCATTTTTCTGCTCTTTTGTTTAAGTTTTGCGGAATCTGGGCCTGTGGGGGGGTGGGGGGTTATCCTGAAAAGATCCAAATAAAATAAAGATTAAGTTTGGAATGAAAATATAATGTTGCATTTTTTGGCCTGTTTGGGCGAAAAGTCCCTATATATATATTATATATATATATATATATATATATATATATATATATATATATATATAATGTCCCTTATGCATCCTTATGCAGCATGCGCCACGTAGATTTCGTATGAGTCCACATGGGGTATACAGTGGGAATTGCGTTCAGGTGTTATATATATATATATATATATATATATATATATATATATATATATATATATATATATAAGAGAGGAGGGACGGTACAAACATTAACATTAAGGCTAATTTCAATTTAAAATACATAATGTTCCCAAAACTTTTTCTGTTCTGTAAAGGAACGTGGAACCATTATGGCAACAGAAAGGAACATCAAAGAAATTTTGTAGCGTAGTTGTCACTTTTTTCGTTTTGTTCTTTTCATTCTTGTAAAAGTAAATTACGGATGTTTTCTTTCGTTTTTTTATAAGAACATGAAAGGAAGTATGTACTCCAGTTAGTAAGTAATTTTGTTTCCTTTTCTTTATTCCTGAGCCAGGCTTGGTGATCGTCAATACTTTGAATTCGAGATTTAACACTGATTTTACGTGTAAATTCTCGAATTGCTTGATCAACATGCGTCAAGGTGGTTTTTTCGTCTTGTTCCCGTCACTTTTTTGAAAAAAGAAATGTTATTTTCTTTTGTTTGTTCTTTTCTGTCCCAAACTAAGTGTCGCATGTTCCCTATTTTTGTCTAAAAAGAAACATCAAAGGAACTATTTAATTTATTTTCTAAGTGTTTCTTTTGTTTCCTTTTCTTTTTCTAATTCTGAACTTAGGCCTGGTGATCGTCAATACTTTGAATTCGAGATTTAACACTGATTTTACGTGTAAATTCTCGAATTGCTCGATCAACATGCGTCAAGGTGGTTTTTTCGTCTTGTTCCCGTCACTTTTTTGAAAAAAGAAATTTTATTTTCTTTTGTTTTGTTCTTTTCTGTCCCAAACTAAGTGTCGCATGTTCCCTATTTTTGTCTAAAAAGAAACATCAAAGGAACTATTTAATTTATTTTCTAAGTGTTTCTTTTGTTTCCTTTTCTTTTTCTATTTCTGTAGTTAGGCCTGGTGATCGTCAATACTTTGAATTCGAGATTTAGCACTGATTTTACGTGTAAATTCTCGAATTGCTTGATCAACATGCGTCAAGGTGGTTTTTGCGTCTTGTTCCCGTCACTTTTTTGAAAAAAGAAATTTTATTTTCTTTTGTTTTATTCTTTTCTGTCCCAAACTAAGTGTCGCATGTTCCCTATTTTTGTCTAAAAAGGAACATGAAAGGAACTATTTAATTTATTTTTTAAGTGTTTGTTTTGTTTCCTTTTCTTTTTCTAATTCTGAACTTAGGCCTGGTGATCGTCAATACTTTGAATTCGAGATTTAACACTGATTTTACGTGTAAATTCTCGAATTGCTTGATCAACATGCGTCAAGGTGGTTTTTTCGTCTTGTTCCCGTCACTTTTTTGAAAAAAGAAATTTTATTTTCTTTTGTTTTGTTCTTTTCTGTCCCAAACTAAGTGTCGCATGTTCCCTATTTTTGTCTAAAAAGAAACATCAAAGGAACTATTTAATTTATTTTCTAAGTGTTTCTTTTGTTTCCTTTTCTTTTTCTATTTCTGTAGTTAGGCCTGGTGATCGTCAATACTTTGAATTCGAGATTTAGCACTGATTTTACGTGTAAATTCTCGAATTGCTTGATCAACATGCGTCAAGGTGGTTTTTGCGTCTTGTTCCCGTCACTTTTTTGAAAAAAGAAATTTTATTTTCTTTTGTTCTGTTCTTTTCTGTCCCAAACTAAGTGTCGCATGTTCCCTATTTTTGTCTGAAAAGGAACATAAAAGGAACTATTTAATTTATTTTTAAGTGTTTGTTTTGTTTCCTTTTCTTTTTCTAATTCTGAACTTAGGCCTGGTGATCGTCAATACTTTGAATTCGAGATTTAACACTGATTTTACGTGTAAATTCTCGAATTGCTTGATCAACATGCGTCAAGGTGGTTTTTTCGTCTTGTTCCCGTCACTTTTTTGAAAAAAGAAATTTTATTTTCTTTTGTTTTGTTCTTTTCTGTCCCAAACTAAGTGTCGCACGCTCCCTATTTTTGTCTAAAAAGAAACATCAAAGGAACTATTTAATTTATTTTCTAAGTGTTTCTTTTGTTTCCTTTTCTTTTTCTAATTCTGAACTTAGGCCTGGTGTTCGTCAATACTTTGAATTCAAGATTTAACACTGATTTTACGTGTAAATTCTCGAATTGCTTGATCAACATGCGTCAAGGTGGTTTTTCCGTCTTGTTCCCGTCACTTTTTTGAAAAAAGAAATTTTATTTTCTTTTGTTTTGTTCTTTTCTGTCCCAAACTAAGTGTCGGATGTTCCCTACTTTTGTCTAAAAAGAAACATCAAAGGAACTATTTAATTTATTTTTTAAGTGTTTGTTTTGTTTCCTTTTCTTTTTCTAATTCTGAACTTAGGCCTGGTGATCGTCAATACTTTGAATTCGAGATTTAACACTAATTTTACGTGTAAATTCTCGAATTGCTTGATCAACATGCGTCAAGGTGGTTTTTCCGTCTTGTTCCCGTCACTTTTTTGAAAAAAGAAATTTTATTTTCTTTTGTTTTATTCTTTTCTGTCCCAAACTAAGTGTCGCATGTTCCCTATTTTTGTCTAAAAAGGAACATGAAAGGAACTATTTAATTTATTTTTTAAGTGTTTGTTTTGTTTCCTTTTCTTTTTCTAATTCTGAACTTAGGCCTGGTGATCGTCAATACTTTGAATTCGAGATTTAACACTGATTTTACGTGTAAATTCTCGAATTGCTTGATCAACATGCGTCAAGGTGGTTTTTTCGTCTTGTTCCCGTCACTTTTTTGAAAAAAGAAATTTTATTTTCTTTTGTTTTGTTCTTTTCTGTCCCAAACTAAGTGTCGGATGTTCCCTATTTTTGTCTAAAAAAAAATCAAAGGAACTATTTAATTTATTTCTAAGTGTTTCTTTTGTTTCCTTTTCTTTTTCTTTTCTAATTAGGCCGGGTGATCGTCAATACTTTGAATTCGAGATTTAACACTGATTTTACGTGTAAATTCTCGAATTGCTTGATCAACATGCGTCAAGGTGGTTTTTTCGTCTTGTTCCCGTCACTTTTTTGAAAAAAGAAATTTTATTTTCTTTTGTTTTGTTCTTTTCTGTCCCAAACTAAGTGTCGGATGTTCCCTATTTTTGTCTAAAAAAGAACATCAAAGGAACTATTTAATTTCTTTTTCTAAGTGTTTCTTTTGTTTCCTTTTCTTTTCTTTTTCTAAGGTGCTGAACTTTCGTCAAGGTGCTGTTTCTGTCTTGTTCCCGTCACATTTTTGAAAAAAGAAATTTTATTTTTTTTGTTCTTTTGTCTCCAAAACTAAGTTTCAGATGTTCTCCATTTTTGTCTTAAAAGGAACATCAAAGGAACTATATTGTTTTGTTAAAAGGAATTTCATAAAAGGAATTATCTACTTTATTTTGAAACTCTTCGTAAAGTTAAAAAGAATTAATTCCTTTATTCTTTATACGTGAAAATTTTGATTGTTTCTTGTTCTTTTCTTAAAAGCAACATCTTATTATGTGTTTCCTATTGTTCTTTTAAAAGAAACTTGAAAGGAACTATCTAGTTTTTTTAAACTGTTTGTTTTCTTACTTTTTAGGTTAAAAATAAAAAATTAATAACTCAACATTCAAGTTAATTTAAATTAAAGTACATTTTGAACATAATCAAAAAGAAGGGAACATACCATTAGAAATTTAGGCGTGGTGATCGAGGAACTATTTACTTTACTTTCTAAGTGTTTCTTTTGTTTCCTTTTCTTTTTGTAATTCTGAACTTAGGCTTGGTGATCGTCAATACTTTGAATTCGAGATTAAACACTGATTTTAGGTGTAAATTCGTTTTTTGGTTCTTTTCTGTCGTAAACTAAGTTTGTGATGTTCCCTATTTATGTCTTAAAAGGAACATCAAAGGAACTATTTACTTTGCTTTCTAAGTGTTTCTTTTGTTTCCTTTTCTTTTTCTAATTCTGAACATTCGTGAAGGTGCTGTTTCTGTCTTGTTCCCGTCACATTTTTGAAAAAAGAAATTTTATTTTCTTTTTTTTGTTCTTTTCTCTCCGAAACTAAGTTTCGGATGTTCTCCATTTTTCTCTTAAAAGGAACATCAAAGGAACTATATTGTTTTCTTAAAAGGAATTTCATAAAAGGAATTATCTACTTTATTTTGAAACTGTTCGTAAAGTTAAAAAGAATTAATTCCTGTATTCTTTATACGTGAAAATTTTGATTGTTTCTTGTTCTTTTCTTAAAAGCAACATCTTATTATGTGTTTCCTATTGTTCTTTTAAAAGAAACTTGAAAGCAACTATGTAGTTTTTTTAAACTGTTCGTTTTCTAACTTTTTACGTTAAAATTTTGCATGTTTTCCATCTTCTTCTTGAAAGTAACATGAAACTAACAAACTAAATTAGTTTTGAATATTTTCGCAAGAAAGAAGGGGATTAATCTTATTCTATTATTACATTTTTCAATGGTAAAAAATACAATTCTAAAGTAATTATTAAAATAACATTTTCTTTTTTTCCAAATTAAATATTTCAATATTTTAATTTTTCCTTTTGAAAGTTTCATAACGAAAAATAGCAGAAAAATCGATATAAAAAATTAATAACTCAACATTCAAGTTAATTTAAATTAAAGTACATTTTGAACATAATCAAAAAGAAGGGAACGTACCATTAGATATATAGATATATCATAGATGTAGTACTATATACTACTAGTACTATATGACACTATATAGTTTTAGTAAATAAGATGGATTTGAAAATTTTAAAAAATTTCTCATTTATATACGTTTCTTTTCAGTTCTCAATATGCAAATTACTTTTTGTACATTCACAAAATGCCTGCAACCTTATTTGCTTTTCAAGTTAGTAAATGAAAGTCGTAATTCGTAATAAATTATTATCAAGTGATTTATGGGCCTTTGTTTTAGTGTGAATAATAAAGTCATAACTTTTTAAATTACCAGTGTTCGTAGGAAGCACCATATGCGGGCTCATTAGGGCTTTCATCATCACTCCCACTTTCGCTACTGCTGTCGTCTCCAACAATAAAGTTTTCCATCAAGGAATTACAGGACTCTTCGCTGCTGAAAAAAGAAATATTCATTAACTTGACACACGTAAAAAAGGTAAAGGTTTACCCCAGGAGATATCTCCGTCCTGCCACAGGACATGGGGTGCCGATACTCACCGCCGGATTCTCAGCCGTAGAGCCAGGAGTGTCACCTCAAATGATGACTGCATCCGTGGAAAGGGGTTGGCCCTTCTACACAAACTCCTGTTACCTTCCCACATTTTTGAAAAAATGACCAGTTAAGGATAAATGGCTAAATTGGCTAGATTCAAGAAAGCTTTGTGGCCTTACACAAAGAAATTAAAATTAGAAATAGATAATTAAGCAACACAAAATGCTTAATAAAAAATGTAATAATAAGTAAAGCTTCCACCAATTAGACAATTTACCTTGGCCACCCCGGTGGCAATGATACCAACGCCGCCCAGAGAGACCAGTTTGACCCTGTTTCTGGCCTAAGGATTGGCTGATTTCAGATCATAGATCAGCTGAGCCAGATCCTCAATACTATAGATGTTGTCATGCGGAGGGGGATTGATCAGAGCCACGCCTGGCGTTGAACTCCGACAGAAGGCAATCTCTTTGGTGACCTGGAACAGGAAGAAAACAAGACTGGAAATCCCCATATCGCTGGTGAAAATAGAATAACAAAAACAAAGCAAAAATAGAAAAAACCATCCATTCAGATCTGTTCAAGCATTTCTTACATCAGTTTGCCCGTAATGATTTTAGTAATAATTTTTGCTATTAAAAACGGTTAATAATTTTCTAGAGCTGAGAATATCGGTAACGAAATGTTAACTATAAAACCAAAGTTTGAAATCACAAGATTTTATGGGATCACCAATTCTTGTGAAGTTACCAGCCAAACAGCCAGAAATCTAAACTCAATGAGATACCTTTTATCCAGGCAGTTCCAAGCCTTCACCGGGCTTAGCTCAGGTTAGCTGAGCTTGGCTAAGGAACTGGTGACTCCAAAACGTCCGGAGGCCACCTGTTTGATGGCGGAGCGAAGATTATTCTCCGGATCCTGTCCCACATTACGTTCCGGTTTGTCGCCACCCTCGCCCGTATTGGACTTGGCCCCGATTTTGTTCATGGCCATGGCCAGGGTGGTGGGGGCTTCGTAGCTGATACTGCCGAAACTCATGGAACCTGAAACAATAACAAAGCTTATAGATTGTTATTAAGCTACAAGTAACAAAAATGCACCGCGCAAAAGGCGATAATATGTGTGTTGGGCTTGTGTCTATCATTTAAATTCCGGTTGAAACAGTAAATACATAAATCCGACATTTGGGTGGGTGGTTCTATGGCGAAAGTTATTCAGTTCGATGCGGGCTTTCATTTGACTCCAAATTTGACCACTTTTGAAAAATTTCATTTTTTACTTAAAATCGCCTAAGTCCCCACCCCACCCCACCACAGCACTCTACAGGCACTGAGCATGCACTTCTATGACAAACGTTGCTCAATTTGATGCGGGATTTCTTTTGGTACCAAATTTGACCACTTTTGAAAAATTGCATTTTTGACCCACAATCGCCCAAGTCCCCACGCCACCCCACCACAGCACTCTACGACCAACTACAGCTTTTTGTAAAACCATACACCGAAAAACAGGTCCGGGTTTTGAAAAGCCTTGGACCAGACAAAATTTTTCTTTCTCGAGGGCGATTAAAGTTTTGCTGGAATCAAAGAGGATACGAGTATAGTTTCTTATCTTTTCAGATCTTCGAGAACCATTTAATGTTTCTACCTTCTTCACATTTTTCCTAAAGAATTTCTGCTGCTTGTAGGTATGTTGGGCTGTGCTGTACCGAGCTTGCTCGTCGATTTTACCTGTACAATTTACCATTGCGTATCAAATTGTCTATAATTGTCAAAAAATTCCTAAAATTCACACTGGTGCAAATGTTGAAAATTTGATAAAACTGACAAAAGTTTAGTCAATTCCTAATTACAACATACATTTCCAATATGTTTGTCTGTTCAGATTTTTCTTAAATAAACTAACAACACTACATTAGTGCTATTACATGGGCAGAACGGTGGAATGACATACACATTTTCAGATTTAAATGAAACAATTATGGACTTAAAATACTTGTCCGAAGTTGTATTCAAGTTTCAGCGGATGTGGGATAACTTGGGATTAATTCTAATTTTCAGTAAAGCAATGGGATGGGATGGGATGGAAAGAAAATTTTTCAAGTGGGATGGGATGGGATGAACCCTCGAAAAAAATCCCATTCGTCAACTCTGCCTTAGGTATGCACTTCTATGACAAAAGTTGCTCAGTTCGATCATTTTTGACCTAAAATTGCCTGAGTCCCCACCCCACCCCACTACAGCACTCACCCCAAAAGTCCGAGGAGCAAAGAATTTTGCGGAGGACGTTTTCTAAAACACTTTCTAAAAATATGCTAAAAATAGCGCTATTTTTCTAGCATACACAGTAAAAGTCAATTTTTATCATAAAAGTAGGCAGATTTACTATTCAAAAAGAATTTTTAGAATTTAGGGCAAATATTTGGTACCAAAGGGGGCACCTCAGGTCTTAGGAGGGGGGGGTGAGTCTTGGGAAAGATGGCCGAATTTGGGGGGAAGGTCGTTAATGGGAGGGGAGCACCTACCCCCCCAACTAAAGTAAGCCCGTTACTTGGTTTCAGATCCTGCTCAGAGCTGGCAGAAAGCCAGGAAAACCGTGTTTAGGAGGATAAACAATATCAATCAATTTGGACTCCACTTGCTCGCCAACCAGGATTATATATGTCTATAATTATGGGAGTAACTGCATGCGCTATATTCAATGCAAAAACGTTCGAAAATGCACCAAAAAATATGGCAAAACTTCGGATTCCCAGCCCCCGCCCCTATCAAGACAATAAAAATACAGCAAAAACCAACCATCATCATGAAATTTAATCACATTGGCATAGATATTATCTTGAGGGACAGCCAAGAGTGGTGCCACTCGTGAGATGATTGAGGCAAAACCGCCGGAAACCAGATAGACATCCACGACCTGTCGGGGCAGGCTGCATATGGGAGATCTGAAGAAGAAAAATGCAAAATTGCAAAAAAGGCAATATTTACATGCAATCAAATCCAAACAAAAACAACAAGTCACGCGGATAACAGGACGCAAAATTAAGCTAGTCGTCGTATACAGCTTATGTTCACTTTCCGAAACTGAATAAAAAAAATCGGAATTTCTTCGATGAAATAGTACTATTTCGGACATCCGTCCCCGTGTTCGCTAATTGTTAGCAAAATTATGTATATATTATATACCTCCACGTCTTGAACTCGGCTTCCGAGCTTCCTCGCGAACCCCCCTCCTCGATATGTTTTCACCCAGATACAAGCTGTTTTAATATTTATGAGAGCTCTCTGTGCGCGAGAAAAGACACAAAAAAGTTTCTAGGTGAACAAAATTAATATTAAAGTGTAAGATAACATATCTGGGCTTATTCCAGGGAATTGTTTGGGGGAGGGCTCTTTTGGGGGCTCTCTCGGGGAAGCGAGTGATTTTGTTTGGGGGGCCAAAACCTGTTCACAAATTTTCTAAGAACATGCTAAAAATTGCGCTTTTTATGTGTTATATAGGTGTGTGTGTATATATGTATGTATATATGTACATGTACACAAGAAATAAAAATGCTCCCATGGAGCATGAGAAAGTAATATGAGTGACGGGAGTTTGGAAAACAGAGAGAGAATTAGTTTTGAAAATGCTTAATATGGAGCTAGGTCAATGAAAAACAGGGTTTAGCTCCTACTATTATTTTTGCTCTAAAGTTGGAGAATCCAGACATGTTTTACAGCGTAAGCGCTTACATGTTTTCAAAACTGAAGAAATTAAGCTTCAGGAATGAAGTCTCTAGTTAGAATTAAACAGTAAAATTTCATAAAATTTTTGTATTTTTTACATTCTGCTTT
>JASAND010016823.1:0-74005 GCA_030248195.1 Trissonchulus latispiculum
TCAGACAATCATTGCGGAGCCAATTTATATATGTATTAGTTATACATTCTAACGAAAACCTGAAACAAACAAACAACAGTCAAAAGGTACTTTCTTAGGTTTATTTCCCACAGCGTGCCAATTGCACAACTGCTCACAAATTAAACCAAGTAATCAAACATAAAATGATTTACTGTACAAACGTCTACCATATTTGAGTGATTTAATTTTTGTGAATTTGAAACTTTGATTGAAATTTTTGAATTTGAATTTGAATTTGAAAGTGAATTTAAAAATTACGTTAAAGTTACATAAGTCACTGTGATTTTTACTTCTTGACTAGGTATAGCCCACAAAATTATGAAACTAGCCACGTTAAAACAGCCTGCTTGCACAATTTCTTACACAAATTAAATTGTGTAAAGAAATCGTGTACTCGGTAAATTTTAAGATTATCTTTGACACATTTCAAAGATTTTAATAAAGTAAGACTTATTAAGACTGCCAGGAATACTTAATAGAATAAAAGAAAGAAACACTTTCACTGTCATGTGCTTAGTATGCTCGGTTCGTTTACTCGGGACCTCCTCTCAGAACATCCACAAGTTTTGAATTCGTCATCCAGAACTTTTGAAATAAAGCACATCTTAACAAAGGAAGAAGCGTTGTTTGGGGTTGTTGGGGCATATAGAGCTGTTAGTGGACTAACTTTTAAGACTAGCTTAAATCCCTCTGCAATCTAAAAGGTTTTTTAAGGTTTTTAGCCTACAAAAGACCTTATCTTTATCTCTCAGAACTCAAACAAAGTTTCAGTGTGAACCAAATCAGGTTAAACTTTACAACTTAAAACTTCTACTGTTTCTTTTTAAAACTTAAAACTCTTAAAACATGTTTCTAAAATTCAAGTAAAATTTCTCGAAACATTTGAAGATGCACTACAAAATGATACCAGTAATTGAATGATGCCAATATTCCAGCGTGCCCTAGTAAGATTATCTTTTATTACTGCACACATTCACCAAAATTCAATAAGGAACTGGTTTGTGTGCAAGGTCAAAGCAAATTATAGTGGAGTTTTAGAGATATTTACCGCGCTTTTCGAAATTATCCCCATTTTGTTCATGCAACACTGAGATTTACCAACAGCTGACATTTTCACAAAATAGCAAAAACGAAGTACTTTCTCAATTTCTATTATAAAGGCTGAAAAACAGTTTGTAAATTTTTGACAGAGGACAACATTAATTTATGGTTTTAGATATCAGAATTAGTTACAATTGGTGCATTGATCTTTCCGCTTCCAGAGCTCTGCATACATAGCTTGAATGAACAGTAAAATGTCGGTTCGTTTTTATTCCTGCTGGAGCAGGAATCTATAAAAAGGAAACTAATATGTTTAGTGTAGTATGAGTCATTTCTCTGTTCAGAAGCCCTATCTTCAGCACAGGGCTAGCTTAGGTAGGATTTTTTGCATTCGGATTATGCAAATTAGGTTTTGGAACCTATTTAAGGGGCAGAACTGAGAGCCTTCGCGCAGTCTTCGGCTGTCAGCAATCTAAACGATTGCAGATCTTTGGGCACCACTGTAGCTTGGGAGCTACATGGTGCATTAGGAAATTAGGTACTAGCTTGCACTGGACATCACAAGTTCAGCCCAGTCATGGCATGGCAAGCATAGGCCTGCACTCCCGCAAAAAATTGAGCAGCGCAGTGAAAAGTAATATAAATTTTCTGTAGAAAAATGTTTTATTTTTATTAAAAACAACATATTTGTTTGTCAGCCGTACTGCGGGACCCAATGATGTGAAACTGATTATATATAAGGAAGAGGAAAGTCTGGTCTCATAAGTAAAACCATTGAGTAGGACGTTTCACAGGACAACAGTAGTTCGATATGAAAAGAAAAAAGGGAAGTCAAGTGAAATTGTAAACGAAACCTGGAGCTTCTAACGATTAAAAGAGCTTCCGACAACAAAGGCGATTTTGCAATTGAATAAAAAAGGTCTACAAAGGAATACTGCCCCTTTTGGGGCCTACTTGTTACATCTGCTATATAAATCGCAAATCAAATGAAAACTGAAGGAAAACCAGGAGAACAGCTAAAAAGAAACAAAACAGCATCAGAAACAGAAACTTCAAAATGAATGTGATAAACCAGTATCGCTGTCCGTGGAAGTTAAGTGGCCACGAATAGAGGGTTTCTCTGGAGGCGACTAGTCGGAAAGCCGACTCTCGGTGGTTCGATCTCGCTCTGGGCATTTTTCTTAACATGGAGTGCTGTCACTGATTTCACTGCATCGAAATGTTCTGCAGAAGAAGCAATTAAGAATGTCCCAATGTTGATTTGAATTATCCGATTTTTCATGACTGTTTATTTAACGTTTGTCATACTAGCATCTCCGGCATCGGGGATTGCACAGAGATCTGTCGAAACTTCGGTCAAAATAAGCCCTCTCATCCCCTCATCAGAGAATTTGAGACTTCCACGAAATCTGATTTCAAATTCTCTGCATGTCTAGATTAAAGAAAAAATTTGGTGTAATGTGCTGAGAAGTGACACTGTTTTGCCACCCTCAGTTTCGAAATTATCCCCTTCAGTCACAAACAAAGCCAAGGAATTATATATAAATGTGAAAATGAAGCCCATCTCAAGGGCATCTGACACGGAAGACTCTGAACCTCACTTGGGCATTGAACCGCCAGTCTTTGGCAACGATCTTCGATGCTTTTTCCTACGATGCCAGCGGGCCAGGGCGCAGTTGAAGTTTGATTTCGATCCAATTCTGTCGTGACAACGAACAAAGGTTTAGAACAGCGTCGAAAAACAAGTGAGCAGCGGTGGACCGTATTTCCGCCGCTAAGACGAAAGCAGATCACTTGTCTAATGGAACGGTGCTGTATTAATTGGCCTCTAATCTATGTAGAGCAGAGATGAAACCGGGTCACCGGGTCACCGGGTCAGGAGCTCTGACCCGGTCTTGACCCGGTATTTTTGATTTGAGGAATTTTGTTGCGGTTATAGGATATTTTTCAAAGTTTTACCAATTTTTGCCAATTGAAAACTTCAACAATTACTCAAAAACTAGGAATAGAAATATTCTTAACTTAATCGTGTAGTTTTTTAAATGCTTGTCGCTGTAGTAGCGTCCTCATAATATTTGTAATGTCCTGTCAAGCTTAGATCTAGGTTTGAAACTACAATGATTGCTTTGAATCATAACTGGAGAATGAAAACTATTACATTGGCCCTGAGAGTCTGAAGTTTTTATTTTAATATCTAAAATTCTCCATGCTCCATCTACTGTAAGTGATTTGTCGCTGCTGCTATTATTTTTGGAGGGAGAGGGTCAGACTGTGGGTTTCAAATCTCGATAAGAAGGAAAGTCTCAGCAAAACAAGGTTTACAGATTCTGAGTTCTACTTTGCATTTTTGCAACCGTTATGGCTTACTACACATCTTCAGCAACCAATTGTGATTGATTTTATTTCATATTATCTGAATCCATACGGAAAAATATTTCCAAAGAATTTCCGTTGAGTGAATTCAATCATACAACTAAATGAAATATTTTACTTACATAATGATAAAACAGAAAAGTGCTAATGTTAAACCGTATGATTAGAATTAGATGATTTTATGACTTTGGTAAAGTATTTCGTTCCAATTTGTTTGATTCAAAAAGCTTGTGTAGTTTACTTCACATTATGAGTTTGAGTGCAAAATCGTGCGAATAGTTTTGATTTTATCCGGCTTACTTACAATATTCACTTTCCAATACTTTAAGGAAAGCAAAACTTTTGCCCAACTTGATATTTTAGTCGTCAAAATGTCCAAAATGGTAAAAAACACTCACCGCACCCCAATAAAGTATTTTTAATATTTTGCAAGCTTAAACCTGAATTTTCAAAAATACCGGGTCACCGGGTCACCGGGTCAGGGGTCGACCGGGTCACCGGGCCACCGGGTCAGTAAATAGTGACCCGGTTTCATCTCTGATGTAGAGAAGCCTTGCTCTGGTGAAACTCTAGCCAGATCACTCTAGCTGTTAAGAACTTCTACACACAGTATAATTGGCTGTGAATATCTGCAAAAACCTGACGATGAAACAGACAATAACATGTCCAGACGAATACGGTCTTGTTGCGCGTAGCGATGGTGGCCATCATTATGATACAAAGAGTGGGCCCATGACTTTGTCTTCCTCTGTAACTGACGTAACGGTACTCCGACTAGAATACGTGAATCTTACATCTGACAATTCTGGTCCCATTTTTGCAATTTTGCGTTTGCATTTTCGTAGAAATGAAAAAATTCGCCGGCCGGGCCGAGCGGACCGAAACAGTTCACGCGAAAGATTTGTGCAGGTCTCTCAGACTCCTATAATTTTCTCTACAATGTTTTCTGCAGCAATTTTAAGCACACTTGTGATGGACACATGCTTAATGAAGATTAACCCAGTTTCCGTGTTTTGAAGAGAAATCTGCTGTTGGCAACTCCATTGTACCCCAAATTGGTAATAATTTGAAAACTGGAGGCGATGAAGCGCTAAATCGCATCGCAACACAATAGAACAACAGGTTTTGACCTTGTATGGCAGGCATCGTGTAATTGAGTTACATTCATTATTCCAAGTAATAAAAGACAGATCGAGATGGCATACTGTAGACCCCAAACGCAATGACTGTCAATGTCTCTGCAAATTTGAATAAGGGGCATCCGGAGTTAAATTTTAAAACCAAGTTTCGAAAAACTAAGCTTATAATTCTGTTAAAAACATTCGCTTATTTCACAAAACGTTTCATTTACTAATGTCTAATTATACTTTATTACAAAAGTTACAAAAACCGATAGGGCCCTCCTACTTAAACCCCTGTGTATCCTTTTCTCTAGTCTAGCACAGATTTCTGTCCAAAGTTGTGCCTCATGTTCTGTTGAACTCTTTTTTTCGTTTCTTTCTTAAACTATTTTTATTTTTTAAAAACGACTATTTTTATGGGCATCCTTTAAAACCTCATCAAGGTACCACAATTGCTGGCATCTTCTACATGATAGGTAATGGATTTTTCACATTAAAGTATCACTTTTCCAACATATGTAATTTGCAGGGTCGGTGATTCTTTCGTAGAGACATTACAGTTGCACAGACCTAATATAACTGTTTCAATCTCGCACACATTTCTGAGATTTACATTTATGAATCTAATCCTTTAACGGCTAACTCCTGGTACGGAGTTTAGTGTACATGCAAGCAATTCAGACTAAATTATTTACTTCTGCCGCATTCTGATTTCAGTTTAAATAATCATCAGCTTCCATTTTCCAAGAATTAAGGTGGCAGTAAAAGAAGTTGTGTAGCGCTTCTACCAGGCTGGATGATCATGAAGAAACCAAGGACAAGCCCGAACGGGAGGCGTCAGGCACCCTCGTACCCACGAAACCAGGACCTAGAAGAGTGAAGGGAAGAGGGAGGTTCAGCTTTTCACTCACCATTGAAAGTAAAGAATTTGTCCCGCCGGGGATCGAACCACGGCCCTTCTGCTCTAGAGTCAGACATGCTAAACCACTACACCACGGGACCATCAGCTGAACTCCCATTGCAGGCTTATCAATCTTTCCTATGCCTGCTTCCCTTACAGTTGTATGCGACTGCTGCCAATAATATTGTTGTATATAGATCATACAGGTGTTGGGGGATAGCACCACCCAAAACTTCCACCCCCCCTGCACATGTCTGGTATAGATCCTTGTTAAGTCGCTGACCCGGGTTACCTGCATGCGCTGAGAATAAGCCAAGTTATCCTGGGTTAAAGAATAATCAGGGTTCAGACGCTGATAACATGGGGCCTTGTAGATTTTTGGGTTCGATTCTGTTAAAGGACAAGTCTCTAATAGACTCTGACAAATCACGTGTTAACACTTCACAGCATTTTGCATAGATTTTAAAATTTGTGCCAGTAATGGAACCGGGTCACACGGGTCACCGGACCTCACGGAGTCACTGGGTCACCGGGTCAGATCGGTCCACAGATCTCTTGCGCGTCTTCCCCCAGCCCTAACTTTTGATATTTTGATCAATAATTTTAAAATTTTGTATGGTTTTAAAATTAAAAAATTTACAATTTAAAAGTTTTCCAAAGTTTAGAAGTTTAGTTTAGTAACGAAGAACAGGTTCTTCGGATGAAAGAAGATCTTAGAACCAAAAATGTTGAAATGCTGTTCCCCTTGGTCTCCCTTACCAAACTAATGTTAAAAACTGGGTCAAAAAATTTTCTTTAGTTTTTAAAAAGTTTTTCTAACGACAGCTTTAACGACTGTGCTTTTGTGGATAACCTGTGTCATTCACAAATGAAAGCATATTATAGATACACTTGTATTGGTGATTTCGGAAGGCTAGAGCGCTGGAAAACAAAATAACAAAATTTTTAAAATCGCTACGTAAAAAGAAATAGGGTTCCTAATATTTCACATGATCCTAATTCAGAATTTTATATTTTAAATTTGTAAGCGCTAAATGACATCACTGAATTGACGAATTGGCATTAATTACCATTACCTACATAGTATCCAATAGTGTACTGCAGACCAGAGATGAAACCGGGTCACTATTTACTGACACGGTGACCCGGTGACCCGGTCGACCCCTGACCCGGTATTTTTGAAAATTCAGGTTTAAGCTTGCAAAATATTAAAAATACTTTATTGGGGTGCGGTGAGTGTTTTTACCATTTGGACATTTTGACGACTAAAATATCAAGTTGGGCAAAAGTTTTGCTTTCCTTAAAGTATTGGAAAGTGAATATTGTAAGTAAGCAGGATAAAATCAAAACTATTCGCACGATTTTGCACTCAAACTCATAATGTGAAGTAAACTACACAAGCTTTTTGAATCAAACAAATTGGAACGAAATACTTTGCCAAAGTCATAAAATCATCTAATTCTAATCATCATAATCATCTAATCATATCATATTCTATTAGCACTTTTCTGTTTTATCATTATGTAAGTAAATTATTTCATTTAGTTGTATGATTGAATTCACTCAACGGAAATTCTTTGGAAATATTTTTCCGTATGGATAGGATTCAGATAATATGAAATAAAATCAATCACAATTGGTTGCTGAAGATGTGTAGTAAGCCATAACGGTTGCAAAAATGCAAAGTAGAACTCAGAATCTGTAAACCTTGTTTTGCTGAGACTTTCCTTCTTACCGAGATTCGAAACCCACAGTCTGACCCTCTCCCTCCAAAAATAATAGCAGCAGCGACAAATCACTTACAGTAGATGGAGCATGGAGAATTTTAGATATTAAAATAAAAACTTCAGACTCTCAGGGCCAATGTAACAGTTTTCATTCTCTAGTTAAGATTCAAAGCAATCATTGTAGTTTCAAACCTAGATCTAAGCTTGACAGGACATTACAAATATTATGAGGACGCTACTACAGCGACAAGCATTTAAACAACTACACGATTAAGTTAAGAATATTTCTATTCCTAGTTTTTGAGTAATTGTTGAAGTTTTCAGTTGGCAAAAATTGGTAAAACTTTGAAAAATATCCTATAACCGCAACAAAATTCCTCAAATCAAAAATACCGGGTCAAGACCGGGTCAGAGCTCCTGACCCGGTGACCCGGTGACCCGGTCCATATAGTGACCCTAACTGACCCGGTGACCCGGTGACCCGGTTTCATCTCTGCTGCAGACGCAGTATTCATGAAATGAAAATGCTCAAATTACCTGCTGAAAGCTGTTAGTATGAAGGAAACAAATTACTGAAGCCTAATCTCTCAGCCACGTCACCCCTAACTCGTATTCCGGCTTTAGGGGCAGAGTAATCGCTTTTAAACTTTGCTGGAAAGGGGGAAGCTGACTCTGAATAACTGCGCCTGCAGTTATTATCCGACGTTGATCTCTAAGGCTGTCGGTAAGTCTGCAACCTTAACCGTAATTTTTAAAGGTACTCTGGTAGCTCTCAAGCTCTTCCCACGCTTCTTATCTATAATCACACTTATTGTTTTTTAGTGAAATCTTGAAAACTGATGTCTTGGTGGCGCCTGCCTGGTCCAGCCCCAGAGGTCCCTAATGCAGACCTTTATTAAGACATAAACCTGCCAGATTTTCAACATGTAAAATTTCGGCAGGTCAGCTCAAATTAAAATGAATACAAAGGAAAGCCAAAGCTACTTGAACACTTCTTGTTGTGCTTAACTAACTACAAAAGGCTATGAGATTGGAAGCCTTTGCTTTTAAGGATTGGCGAAATCGCTTTAAAAGGGTCGAATTTGGCATGGCGATTCTTGGCGTCTCTTTGTTCTGAAAACGGTTGAAAGTTTAAGGGGGGGTCGCTTTGGGTCAAAATCGATAGTCACGGATTTCGCTCATTTTCACACACAATATAGGTACATATGTTCTCAAAAACAAAACAAAATATTAGAGTTCGAAATCAAATGGTGGCAGAGATATTCAGCTATAAAGTTGGAAAACTTGAAAATCACTGTGATTTGCCCCCCAACGTCATGCTGTGACAGAACGGCAACGAAATTTGGATCAACTAATATGGCAAATTAATTCTGTGGGTTGGCTAATACACTCTTAGAAATGTTCCTGTAGAAACTACAGGAATCACTTTTGTAGATGATAAGTACAAAAGCTTTTATAGAAAATACAGGTTGAGTCTTGTAATTTCTACAGGTCATCGTTGGTAGTGTTTACCGGACATTACTTTGGTAGAATTGATTACAAGTTAGACCAGTATTCAGTACAAATGAAACCTGTAGTTTCCACGGGTTTACAGGTTTGCTCACAGGAAAGTACTCGATACGCTGATAACGCAAATTTTGTATATAAAGGCGACAGTGGTAATAATTTTTGAAGACTGAAATTTTTGAATTTATTCGAATTTTCAGTCTTCCATCACCCAGTGGGTGATGTTTTTGTAACGGCCGCTCCCTGCCGAAAATATTTTGGGAGCTGCCGCCCCCCACACCTGCCCCCTCCCTTCTGAAATAACAGGTCGCTCCAGTAATATTTACAGGTTTTGTCTTGTAAAAAATACAGGTTTGGTATCTGATTTAGGATTGTCAAAAAAAGTCGAACAAAAGTACCTCAGGTTTCTTTTGTATTTTCTACAGGAAATTCCTGTAATAAAAACTACAGGTTTATTAGTATTTTCTACAGGAAACTCCTGTAATTTTTACTATTCCAGATACCGGTAAAAAATACGAAAGTTACTTTTGTGGAAAATACAGGAAGCTCCGCTAGTGACTGACCGCACAGGAGCACTTTTGTAGAGAACTACAAGAATTGCTGTAATTTCTACAGGAGTCTTTTTAAGAGTGTATTTTAATACTAAAACGACTCCGGGATATCCAGCCAGTCGTTCACAGTACATTTTTCAATTGTGAACTGAGCCTTTTTCAGCTAACTGTGCCCTCAAACTTTAACTTGCTCTAACTTTCCGATACTACATTTCGGACACATGGTTCTATTAGAAAAGTTGCTCAGCTCATCAGTAGCTATCGAATGATACCCAATGTGTCTATATTTTGGAAATTTCAAAAATTGACTTTTGTGACCTGTAAGAGATCAAAGGAGCCGACACGACAGAAAAATTCTATCTTGAAGCATTTGCCTTTAGCGTTGTAGCGCTTTATCTTGCATATATCGAAAAATTTTTCTGCCACAAACTTTTTAACCTAAGTTTTTCATTTTACTATGTTTAACACATGTCGAGGTCACCTTTGAAGGACTCTACAGCACGATAGAAGCATTATTACGCAAAACGCTTTTGTCTTGTTTTGAGGACCCATTGGGACTACAAAATATGTGAAAATGAGCAAAATCGGAAATGGTCGAAAAATCGGCCAAAAAGCGACCCCCCACCCCCTTAAGACAACACCAACTTGTACCTTTTTGCATCGATGACACTTCTACTTGATTCATACATCGTCGAATTTTAATATGTGAACACAGCTGCCGCAAATTGCACTCATGGAAAATCGCCCCCGCGTTCGCTTCAATCATGAAAAATAAAATTGTCAACGACTCCTGCATTAACATAATACAACATTTGCCAAGTCACTCTTTGCTTTTTGTTGTTTCAGATTTTAACTCTTCACCCTGTTTTATTTGTGTCATGGCTGATATTGACAAAGGTTGTTGCCCATTTCTTAATTTGATAGATTCTCTTTTGGTGGAAATTATTCGTATGATACCGTGGCGTCGAAGAATTCGTTTAGAAAGAGTCTCCAAGCGATTTCGACAAATCGTCATTCAATCCTATTCAAATGAGGTCATCGCTTTGAGAGTTGGTGGTGTAAAAGCCCGGACGTCTGTCGAATTTGCCGAATTGCTACAAGACCCCAATGTTTCCGTGGACCACCTTGTTACTTGGGTTATGAATCGATTTCGTGGACTGAAAGAACTCTACTTGCTGAGTCCGATTAGTGAGTCCGTTTTGGCCAGAATTGGCGACGCCTTTCCTAATTTGCATACTCTGGGAATTTGCTTACAGGATCCAAGAAATCAGTGGGAACTGAAAGCGTTGCCCAGAAATGTGTCACTGAAACTTCTTTATGACGAATCAACACCTGAGAAAAAGCTAAGCAGTCAGGAATTACGAAAGATGATTCAATTTTTGGAGGCTTCTGAACCTCGTGTAGTTTTTCTGCCAGAAATGTTAGTCAACAACGATCCTGCGACTGTTTCTAACATAAACCTCTTTATTCCTTCTACCTTAAAAGGATTTGGACTCATGCCATTTATTGATTCCAGTGTTCATCATTGTTTTCTTGAATTCGGAAGTGAAATTTGCCAACTGCAACGTCTAATCATTCCTAATCGTTTGTTGTCGCAACAGTATCTGGTTTCTCTCAGTCAACGCTGTCCATTCTTGGAAGAGCTGTCCTTCCGCGGAATTCCGGAAACAGAGAAAGTGTCAACTCCAGAAGAGTTTAGCTTTCCCAGATTGCGCAGTCTCAGCATTTATGGAAAGACGCTACCTGTCGCTGTTTTGCAGAACCTCACTAGCTCTGGCTTACTGCAACGTTTAATCGTTTCGAATACGGATTCGGTCGCTCTGAAAGCAGTCTTGGCCAATAATCCAAATTTGATCAGCTTTTCGACTGATATCCAAGACGGTTCATCGGGTGCACAAAATTTAATCGAAAACTGTCTTGGAAAACTAGCCCACATTAAGAGTGTCAGTGTTCGTGTTCTATCAGAACTGGAGTGGACATCGACTATTGATATGGAAAATTCGATTTCTCAAAAATGCGGCCCCGTTTGGCCAAATCTTCGATCTCTGCATCTGGCATGTCGCTCAGGCGCGCAGTTGTTAATCCCCCGGGATTCTGGTTTCTCCTTTTCCAGACTGTTACACAGTATCACTCGACTTTCATTGGGATATGTCCAACTGAATTGTGAAATCTTCTGTCCTTTTTTAGGAGTCCTAACTTTAAATAAGGTTATATTTGCCTGCGAGGGTGCTGGATTCAGAGTTGGTTCATTCTTCAAATCTGTTACAATTAGAGATCGTAACACTGATCCTAAGTCGGTGAGTTTTGCCAACTCAAGTTTGTTGTTCTTGAGTATCCTTCGGAATCAGATTCATCTAGATTCTTAGGTCGGAGACGAAATAATTATTAATCTTTAGTTTTGTGGAATTCGCCCTTATAACAAATGACAAAGCATCGTTCCCCATTCCTTCCCCAGCGAATTGGAAGTTTGCCTCAAGGGGAAACGAAATGCTCTGGTTTCTATGGACAACCCCTTCCCCCCTCACGTTTTCTCGTATACTTGTGTAACTTAACATTTCAGATTAACATCATTAATTTCGTTTAACATCTCCGATTCAGAATTAATTTCGCAGAATCTTTGAAATTACAAAATTACGTCACTGCGCCCTGTCAGCGCTTAAAACGTGAATGTCATTACTTTTATATTTGTTAATATAACACCATTATGCATACACTGTTGTTTAAGGTTCTGAATAAGATACGGCGAACTTTAGCAGATGGAGATGCGAATTTCGAACCGATCGAGTGCAATTTTTCGGATCCTCAGGTTGAGACGAAGTGGAAATCGAAGAAAGCCAGAATAATTATCGGAAGAGATTTTTCTGAACCCGTGAATCCTCACCCGTTTTTTCGACTTCATCGTTTGGATTATCCCCACTCTTGGCTAACTCCAGCGATAAGACCATCATTGAGATCAGACTCTACTGCAGCTGATTTCGCTTGAAGTCGATGCCAAGGTCGATTTAGTGTCAACTTGAAAGTGTTCTGCTTGCGTTTTGTATCATCTTGCTGCTTTCTTAGTATGGATATTATGACATTGTTGTGAAACCTTGCACATTAATTACAGCTTAACCTTTCCCTTTTAACCAAAATAACATAACTTAACAAACAGATACTGTGGTAACAGATACAGCAATTAATACGACTTACTCTCACAGTTTGAAATATTAAGTAATGTCGTAATACGGTACAGAGGTAATGCCAAGACCTGGTGGCCAAAGGTTGCCGGCTTGGACTCTGTCTAAAAATTTCCAGCAAAGAGCCCGAACTTGAGTGTGATTTGGATATGGTCAAGAGGGTGGATGAGAGGATGACAACCGTAATTGGTATCTCCTGTTACATACATTTTCTTGCAAAAGAACAGAAAGGACTTACACACTCTTAAAAAGACTACTGTACAAATTACAGGAATTCCTGTAGTTTTCTACAAAAGTGCTCCGGTGCGGTCAGTCACTAGCGGAGCTTCCTGCATTTTCCACAAAAGTGACTGTTGTATTTTTGCCGGTCTTTCGAATAGTAAAAGACACAGGAGTTTCCTGTAGGTAATACTAAAGAAACCTGTAGTTTTGTTCGACTCTTTGAACAATCCTGAATCAGATACCAAACCTGTAGTTTTTACAAGACAAAACCTGTAAATTTCACTGGAGTGACTTGTTAGATATTTCAAAAAGGGGGGAGGCAGGTGCAGAGGCAGCCGCTCCCAAAATATTTTCGGCAGGGAGCGGCCGTTACAAAAAATTCACCCACGGGGTGTTGAAAGACTGAAAATTTGAAAAAATCAAAAATTTCAGTCTTCAAAAACTTATGATCACTGTCGCCCTTAGGTACTCAGTTTGCGTCATGAGCGTATCGAGTACTTTCGTGATGAAACCGGGTCACTATTTGCTGATCCGGTGACCCGGTGACCCGGTCTACCCCTTACCCGGTGACCCGGTGACCCGGTGACCCGGTATTTTTAGAAATTCAGGTTTAAGCTTGGAAAAATTAAAAAATACATATATCGGGGGGTGAAGAGTGTTTTTCACCTTTTTGGACATTTCTGGCCTCTAAAATAAGAAGTCGGGCAAAATTTTCTTAAAGTAGTAAAATTGAAAAGTAAATATTTTAAGTAAGCCGGAAAAAATTTGCACGACATCGCACTCAATGTGATGTGAAGTAAACTACATATATAGCTTTTTGAATCTAACAAATTCGAACAAAATATATACTTCTACAAAGTCATTACTTCATCGACTTCTAATCATAGTGCTTAACATTAGCATTTTGTGTTTCATCATTAGGTTAGCAAAATATTTTATGTAGTTGTATGGTTGATGGTTTCACTCAGCGGACATTCTTCAGAAATATTTTGATAATGGCTAGGATTTAGACAAACTATCACAACTCCATTTGTTCCTAAAGGTACTAAGCCATAACAATTAGAAAAATGCAAAGCAAAACTCAGAATCTGTAAGATTGTTGTTTTGCCGAGATTTTCTGTCTTACCGACATTTGAAACACACAGTCTGACACCCTCCTTCCAAAATTGATAGCGAAAAATCACATACAGTAGCTGGAGCTTGGATAATTTTAGATTTTAAGATAAAAATTTCGGACTCCCATGTAATAATTTTCATTTTCTAGTTAAGATTCAACGCAATCATTGTAGTTTCTAACCTAGATCTAAGCTCGACAGGACATTACAAATAATATGAGGACACTACAGCGACAAGCACTTAGAAAACTACACGATTAAGTTAAAATATTTCTATTGCTTGCTAGTTTTTAAATACCTACTTATTGAAGTTTTCAGTTGGTCGAAATTCCCGAAAAATATGCTATAACAGTAAAAATTTCCCCCAATCAAAAATACCGGGTCAAGACCGGGTCAGAGCTCCTGACCCGGTGACCCGGTCCATATAGTGACCCGAACTGACCCGGTGACCCGGTGACCCGGTTTCATCTCTGGTGTAGAGCTTTCCTGTAAACCAGTGAAAACTACAGGTTTCACTTGATTAGAATACTGGTCTAACTTGTTTCCAATTCTACCAAGGTATGTCCGGTAAAAACTACCAACGATGTCCTGTAGAAATTACAAGGCATAACCAGTAAATACTACAAAAGCTTTTGTATTTATCATCTACAAAGTTGACTCTTGTAGTTTCTACTGGAACATTTCTAAGAGTACATTGGGCACTATGCAGAATTTTTAAAAAGTTCGCGAATTATATAAAAATCCCAACAAAATCCGGTTTGTGGACTGAATGTTACCTGATGGACGAGTGGTACAGGTTGTGATTTTTCTCCCGAAATAATGTTGCGTCTAGCTTGCGTCCCGTTAACATTTAATTGCGTCCAGATAAGAAACTTTGCGTCCAGACGCAATTCTGGACGCAAAAAACCCTGGGTTGTAGAAAATAACTAAATTTATCTGAGGTTGAAGAGGGACTATTTTAGCTGCTCCCAAAATGTACCCTGCTCTACAAAATATGGCACTCCAAGGCACGAATTGCCATCTTAATTGGCCAGTAGTTCTGCTCCGAATTTACACCACTTTTAATCCAAAACGGAACGCGATACGACATTTCACCGATGGTTAAATTTGGTTAACCTTAAGCGATAAATTTCTGCCGCTTCACTCTATTTGTAATGTTACGGATGAAGTAAAAAGCCAAAAAGTTAAGAAAGCTCATACAAATCATGAATTGCGATTGGAACTTGAATTATTATTGGTTGTTGCTTTTGGAATCGGTTATTCAGAACCTAGAATGTAGTGTGTGAACGTCCAAGCAATCTTTGTAATTATCTTGTGTTCTTGTGAATACCAGAGTTGCCAGCCGGTTCAAATCACTCAAAACTTACTAAATGGGACATAGGTTCTAGCGTGGTTAAGAAACTAGGGTTATAATAGTGTTAGAACACGAATAAACAGCGCAAGAAGAGAATAGGAATTCAGTAGAATCTAGGTGAAAGAAATAAGGTTAGAAAATAGCGTTATAATCTGCGTAGGTAGTGCCGGAATAGGATAGGAACCCGGCGTAATATGAGCTAATAAGGTTTGATCAGGGCTAACTATTAACGGAGAGGTCGTTACCACTCCAGGGTCAGTAATAGGAACCAACTATAGCCTTGGATCAACTAACGGAGGAGTCGTTACTCTTCCCCAGGCCTTAACGGGCCTCCTGTCGTTTGAAAATGGTTTAAAATTTCATTTAAAGCAACTTCATACAAGTGAAGAGGAAAGTTATCAAAAGGCATCACTCGAAAAGTAGTGAATTATTACAGAAATTGCAGGTAAAAATAACATGTACGGTAGTACGTTGGAAGATGGGTCACTTAAACTTTAATATTCGTAGCTAGGTATGCGAAATGTGGTTTTGGAGCACTAATATGTGCTAGTTAGGCCTAATTAGTGTTAATTAGGCAGCAATTAATGAATTTTGACAATTTTTAGTGAAAATATAACTTAGGCTCATCTGAAAGGCAATTTCTTCCTGGTTCCAAAAATCCAAACCCGGTCTTTTAACTCCCAATATTGCGACAGATATGGGCTAAAATAGTTTTGTAAATCTAAATTTTAATTCTTTAATTTTAATCTTACGTAAAGTTCTTAAGTGGGCGTAACAAACACTTGTTGTTACGCCCATTCATTCTTTCATTCATCCCCCTATCCATTCTCGGGCTTCTGTTGGCCCTCTCCCAGCGAAGATTTGCCTCGCAGAGAAAAGACTTAGTGTGTATTTCATAGGTGTCAATAGGTTCGGAGGGGGCGTAACCCTCTCCCAAATTATTAAAATAAAAAGAAATTAAGTGATCTTAGGTAGTTACGTACGTAGACTATTGATATTTAGTTCTTATTAGTTAGAAAATTAAGTTGCTCTTTGTATGCACAACTTTTGCGCAACAATTGCCCTCCCGTTCTTACGGTAGGAACCTCCAGCGCTAGTGAGGGAGAGCAATTGTTGCTGGGATTAACAAGGCGGCTTCCCTTGTTCTTGGCCGAGAAATCGTGTCTAAAAGGAAGAGAAAGGGGCCAGTGAATAAGGGAGCGCCTAAAAAATACAAAACACAAAATTTACAAAAGTTTACAGCAACAATAGTACTTAAGTTTTATTTTTCCATATTGGGCCCCGAGAGGCCAATTTTTCGTACTGTTTCATTTTTCATTTCAAGAAGATTTATATTTTTATCAGAAACTTTCCCCTTTGGTTACCTTTATGTGTTAACCAAAAGGTCTGGAAAGTTTCTGGAGATTCAGCTCCGAAAATTTTGCACACAAAGGGGTCATAAAGCCAGACCCCCCATAAATATCCGTCTTGGCGGGCCAGGCGTGCAAACAGCCCACGTCGGGTCTGCACCCACAAAGGGGATTTCCAGAATAATCTGGAAATCCCGTCCACCTCAAAGAAAACCGCCAACAGGCGTGAGGTCGACTGACTGGAAATTCAAAATTTCCAGTCAGTCTTGCTTCAGCTCCGGCCGAGAGCGGCCGTGTATCCCCCCCTCTACTTCAATGCGTTCTCCTGGTGTGCCAGCGTTTTGGCCGGAGAATCCCCAGCGCATTTAGACCCCCCTTAGGAACACGAGTTAGGGACCTCTCTGGCCCCCGCATAGGCCAGAGAGGAAACTGAGCGAACACGAAGCAAGACCAACACGATATAGGGCCATATGAGCGCATTATGCTCGGCCAGAAACACAGAAGAACACACTTTTTCTAGGTTTTAGAAGGCCTTTTTGGCCTATTTTCACTTTTGTTTTTCGGCCTTTGGGCCTTTAATTTTTAATCAAATTATAGCCCTTTTTGGCTCACCACTAATTCAAAATTAGCGAGCCCTCGTGGCCAGTCTTTTTACTTTTGTTTTTATCCAGCGAGCCCTCGTGGCCAGTTTTTGCATTTTTTAATCAGCGAGCCCTCGTGGCCAGTTTTTGCATTTTTTAATCAGCGAGCCCTCGTGGCCAGTTTTTACATTTTTCATTCAGCGAGCCCTCGTGGCCAGTTTTTACCTTTTTACCAGCGAGCCCTCGTGACCAGTCATTTTTACCTTTTCACATTTTTTGGGGTTATTTTGTAATGAAGGGATTTTGAGTGGGGACCCACCCTTGAGTTGAGGTAGGAGGTCCCTTGGTTACGACCCCGTGTTCTGCATTGAGTTAATTCTAGGGAACAATTCTCCCCACAGCCGGCAATTAGGAATTGCCGGCCATATTCATGAAGTTAGGCACTAATGAAGTTAAAAGTATTGTTTGTAACTGTGTCATGTCGTTTGTGTAGGTCGGCTACCTAAAATTAATAGGAACTAAAACTCAGAAACAGTTTTAATTACTAATTATTCGGTATTTTCGAGGGGAATGGCCGGCTTCCCCAAAGTTAACTTAATCAAGCTGTCCTTAGCGGAACTAATTGGTGTTGTTTAGTAATAATTGCCGAGCAATTATTACTCGTTTTGCTTTCCAACAAATTTCCAAAGTTCCAAAATTCCAGTCTCGGTTAAAAGTCACAAACTTACAAACTGTGGGCTCCAGACGGAGACCCGTTAATTCCAAAAATACAACAAATCGTGCATACAAAGAATAGGTAGAATAGGTAGATTTAGGTAGGAAAGAGTTAGGTTTTGTATTATAATGTTTAGCCGTTTGTGTTGATGTTGGTGTGATTGTGCTCATTACTGTGTGAATGTGAACCCCAAATTTACGTAGTTGGCTTATTGGGTAAATTCCTTATGGATTGTAAGGTTCCAAGTTTAGCCCTTTTAATAGTGTGACTTCTGAACTAGAATTGTGTGACTGTGTGTGTGATTGAGGGCAGACCATGTAAACTCCCTTTGTTCGATAAGGGTCTTGGAAATGCCAGAATGAATGTGTAAATGCTCAGATATTAGGCAGGAACTGGGCCAAATTGAGTAGCAATTTGGCCCTTAATTATAAATAATCTGGGATTTGTTTCAGTCTAGCTTTAGACGCGTGTCTGATGTAAAAATTGTCAATTTCGGCGTGAATGCAATGTAAAACTCTGTTTAAAATTGTCTGTTTGACGGTTAGGGCAGATTCTGCAGCCTAGGGTCACGGGGACCCCCATTAGGTCTGCAGGTCTGCCGGATTTCCGGTCATCCGTGTAGGTCGCCCTGCGATTAGGGGACGGATGAGCTGCATCTATGAAATCCAGCACTAGCCGGTTTAGACATGTAAATGGTAAATAAAATAGGTAGAAACCTGTCTCTAGTAAGAATCTCACAACAAATGTCCGATTAGCGGACTGGTGGTGTAGTCAGCTCTAGGTTAAGTCATATAACGAATGTCCGATTAGCGGACTGGCAGTTTAAATCAGTTCTAGGTAGGAAAATAGTTGCAGTCTTGTTATGTTAATTAGCGGGCTTTATTAATAATTGGGAAAACGTTGAGTCTTGCGAGGGGGGGGGTGTTATGTGGCGCAAAATTTTTCGGGGGCCCGGGGTTTCCGTTCCTTAATTCCCCGCCCAAGGGCAAGAAAGGGGAAAAAAAAAAGAAGAAGAGGCCCCGCGGGGGGCGCGCGCGGGGTCTGGGGGGGTGGGGGCCCCCTCTCCTCGCGGGGCGGGGTGGAATAGCAAATCACCTAGCAAGGAGGGGGGGAGTGTGCGTTGGGCGTGGGGTGCGTTGCTCCCACTGCTGGTGCGTCACAATTTGAATAAATTTTTTTTTTTTTTTTTTTTTTTTTATTTATTACTTTTTTTTTTGTGGTGGGCGAAAAAATCTACTTTCTCGTCTCCACAACTATATTTTTTTTTTTTCCTTTCGTTCTCTCACTTCTCCTCCTCTTTATGCCGTGTGGCAGTCAGCGGGGGGAGGGGGGGTCGCGCGGCGCGGTAGCGGGCGGCGCGGCCCCGCGGGGGGGGGGGGGGGGGGGTGGGGGGGTGGTCGGTAAGTAGGGACTGCGTAAAATGGCTGCTGAGACAGTGAGTGAGTGAGTTTTTGCATTTTCGGTAAGAAAAGAGTTAAAACTAACTATGTGCAAAAACTCACCCACAAAGCAGCCCATTATTTTATCTTTTGATCAATATAGGGGTAGGAAAACTGATTAGCCATAGAACGTTTAATCAAATAAACAGCAGTATTAATTTTCGTATTAATAAGTATAAGTATTAAGTTAGCATTATGTTGGTTTACTAATTTAACGTACATAGGTAAGTAGGCAGTAGCTAGGTTAATTGTAGTAAACAATAAATAATTGACCATCTTCCAACATTAAAAGTTTATGTAAAAACATCAAGTTTTGCGTACGCTCAAGAATAGCAGCAGGCCACGGGAAACAAACCTGTTTCCCGTGGCAAATCAACAAAATTGGGCCAGAACTAGGCCAGAGATGCAAGTTTTGTTCGGTCATTTAATTTGTTCAAGCTAACCTGTGAGTTTCTGTCAGGATCTGTTGGAATTAACCTAAGACGGGCCGGGCGGCCCGGTTTGTGCAAGAAAAGGACAGAAACTAGCGAGGTTTTAAAGTAATGTACGAATAGCGAAGTTTACACGTTTTCAAGGGTTGTTTCGTCTAATTGCAAGTCACTAAGACCCGATTTGGGTCCAAAAGTGAGAACATTACAAACCGTTTTGTCTACGCAAAGAATTACTTCAAGTTTAATTAAAATCACCAAGTTATAATCTAAAATGGCCAAGGAAGGCCTGTTCTGCAACAAGAAATTACTATGAACAGTTAGTTTTGCCAAAAAGGCGGTAGCCAATGGTTTTGTAGCATTTCGTCAATTCACAAGTTCAAATAGGGCCCAAAATGCACATTTTGGGCCAGGAAAGCGAAAGAACGAGTAATGGTTGCTGGGTTCGATTCCCGCACCGTGACCTTGTATTAATGGGTTTTAACCCATTTGATTCAGGTGCGGAAAGAAGCCCTGTCCTGCCGAGATTTGCATCCGAGACTACAGTACGGTGGACCCAGTTCAGAACTTTGATTCAGTCAGTTTATTGGTATCAGTCTTGTGTTGTCCGGAGAAGGACCCAGTCATTTTGGAAGCTATTGTCAGAGTATCGTATCAGTCCGAGTCAGTCTAGCGAAGGTACATTAGAAGCTGAATGATCTTGTAGAGTAAACGGCGGCAGAGACAGCGACAGACCAAACCTGATCAAGTTGGGGAATCCGATAAAACCTATACCGAGAGAACTTTCGTAAACTCCCAGTCCCATTTTCAGTCAAAAATGTCAACTTCCTGCATTTCTAAAATCGTCACCCCGGCCCTCTTGCTTTGAGTCCTGTCCAGAAGAACAGAAGATTCTTATTGTATAACTGTATTAATTTATACTAAATTAGGAATAAGTAAGGAAGGACCTCCCAACTCCCAACAGTTTCGTTCATCCTCAAATTCAATCTCACATAGCATCCCTGAACTGAGTGTCGGAGCGAAAGCAGTGTCCGACTTTCAGGGGCTCACCCAAAGACCGTCCCTAGGTTAACAATTAGTAATCTAGTTTATTGTGATATTAGCTTGACAGTCCTATTGTAAGGGGACGAATAAAGAGAAACATAGCACAAGCATATAGGGTAACACACAGCATATAGGGAAATTGAGTTAGAACGAGTCAGTAGAGTGAAAGGGTGTAAAAGGCGTTAAGAAAGAGTATCGACCTTCTCCCAATAATCTAATCAAAGTTTGTAATATTATTCCGGACAGGAATAATATTAATAATAATAACCTAGGACGGGAAAATATCTGGCAACTCTGGTACAGTAATACTGTACTGTATCTTATTGTATTGTAACCTAATCGTTAGTATTGTCGTAGTTGTTAGTTTGAACGCACAGAATTGTACGAATCGTAATTGTAGTGTTTGCATTAAATTGTCAGTGTGTTAGTTACCGAGTCTTAGTACAAGCAACAAAGGGCGCGTTTGCCTTAAACTACGGTGCGTTTACCGTCCAGCTTATTACAAGCGAACACAGGCGCGTTAGCCTTCACACACGGTGCGTTTACCGTACAAACAAGAAAGAACCGAAGATCCAGTGAGGAAGAACTCAACCAAATCCAGTGCTCATCAAGAAAGCAAGTGCTGACCCCGCTTGCTGTACAATTGGAAATCATCATCAAGGAAGCAAGTGCTGACCCCTCTTGCTGTCCGACGGAAGATCAACTCAGGAGCCTTAAACGAACTCACCGACAAAGACCCCTACCAAGGTTGGCCGCAGAGAATCTCTGATTCTGGAACACCACCTTTCAGAGATCTGGTGCTTAAGTCTGCTTCATTGCGAACAGACGTGCTGACCTTCCGTGTAAAGGAGAAGAGCTTAGAGAAAGTAGAGTTTGGAACAGATCAGAGTTTTGATCTTGCTCACTTCATTACACGGTAAACTGAAGATTTGGAGCCCCCAGTGAGGAACAATTCTCATCAATCCTGAACAAAGACAGAGGAATTGGAAATAAGGTAAGTAGTCCAGTGAGGACATCACGACCCAAAAGAAGAAGAATTAAGCTTAAGCGAGGATCAACCTTAACTTTGACGAGAAGTCAACTTCGTCCATACCGACCGGTACAAGAAGAAGAAATGGATCAACTTGAACAACTCAATGGAAACGGGGATGGACCCCCGAATATTCCGCCGCCTGTGGCACCCGGTTTTGGCCAGCCCGGCCACCTGCCTAATCCGATCCTGCCGCAATGGAATCAGTGGCCAAATTTCAACAATGGAAATGTGGAGGATCTCTTGGGACAATTGCGCGATAGCATTCAGAATCAAGCCATAGCAGCGTCATACCGGGATATGCCCTGCTATTCAGGAAAAGATCATGAAAACTTTGATGATCATCTTGCCAACTACGAGAGATTCAGTCAGAGGCTTAATCTGGACGAATATCAGAAAGTGATGAATTTCTCCTCTACCCTCAGAGGTCGAGCGGCAGAAATCTACAAGTGCATGCCCAGGGGGGCTATGCAGCAAGACGATTGGGACGCCTCTGTGAGGTCCCTCAGGGAACATATGATTCCCCCGCTCACTGACATGCATGCGACTGCCAAGCTGTTGAGCATTCGGCAGATGCCACACGAATCGGTGGCGGATTATTCTTTGCGGCTACAGAAGTATGCCCGCATAGCCTGGGATGACCGAGGAGATCCAGAATTCTTGGAAAATCTGAAATTGAAGACTTTCCTGATTGGACTCAGGAATGAATTTAAGCCGCATGTCCCGATGGACACAACAGAGTATTCAGTGGCCTTCACAAAGGCAAGGCAAGCAGAAGGCGTGTACCCCGGAGAGGGAACGCCTGCCTTTTTAGAGGTGGATCCTGAGGCTGCGGTTCCGAGCACGAGCCTGACAGGCCCAGCCTTGCTGAATACGATCACATCATTGGTTCAGAGCACGGCCCTGTTGGCCAACGAGATCAAAGGAATCAAGATTGCTGGATCAGAACAGTCCAGACCTGCCCCGCAGCCTAAGAAGGGAAACGATAAAATCCCTTTCCCGAATGATTTCAGATGCTTCAACTGCGGACGAGCAGGGCACTCGAAACGCGAATGCCGGTCTCCGGGAGGTGGAGCTTACCGGAACAGAAACGATTATCCTGGACCTCCACGTCCTAACTATGGACCCAACAACAACCATGGGAATCCGAATCAGTTCCGCTCAAGCAATGGACCTCCCCGGTACCCGTCCAATGGGTACGGCGGAGACAGAAACCGGAACGGCGGTTATCCACCTAGACCTGGACCTCAGAATCAGAATCAGCAGTATCCACAGCCCAGGCCGCAGTGGAACCGGAATGAGGGGCGAAATGCCGTGGAGGCAGTGAATGCCCCATATGGATCACGATTTGCTGACGTTGGACAGCCCCGAGGTGGGCCTGCCCTGGTCCAGACAATAGCTGCCGAACCTGAGGGGAAGTCAGGGTACTTCCCCCCGGGGGCAACCCAATTGCCTATTCAGATCTTGCAGTTGGAACAGGAAATCAAGGATCTAGGAGGCCAGTATTTCGCTACTCCTCCCTACGTCAAGATGGAACCGCCGAAAGGTAAGACTGCGTACACGCTGAACACGGATCAAGAAGGAGCGGATCCTGAGACAGAAAGATTGGATCGTGAGCTCCATGCCTTGCCTATGTATCAGAAGCCGATGTCCGTCACGTATCCGAGGACACATCGGTTGGAGGAGCCACAGACCATTGAATACGGCTATCCCTCTCATGTGAAGAGGAGATTATCCGCCGAATCAGGGGCTGCCCGTCCAATCACTGGAGGGAGCTCGGAAAGAGAAAGCTCTTGCTCATCTGAGAAATCGAGCACAGAATCTGCACAGCAGACCTGTCCAGCGGAAGGAAAAGCGTCTGAACCAACTGGTCAACAGCCGGAAGAACCGGGAAAACTGCTCAGTGGCCCAAGTTGGAGGCCCCCGGCTCGGATTCCTGAGGGAAGACCGACACAAGTCAGAGGACGTTCACTAGGACGTGGACGCGGACTGAGAAGAAGTCCCTGGAGCCAGGATCTGACTCAGTGCTATCCCGCTCCTCGTTTTCAGTCAGTACCGCCGCCAGATTCCCTAACTGTCGGACTTGGCGAAGCCGTACGGGAATTTCGCGTGCAGCTCGGGTTGTCACCCGCCCCTCAACTAGAGGCTATTCTGGACCAGCAAAAGAAACTGGTCCCGCCATCTCAGATAATGTCGGTAGGATCCGACCAGCAGCCCAGGGTGGCTGCAGATATGCCATCCATCATGCACAGCGCACAGAAGGTTCTTGCTCAGGGTAGCATGATAATGGACATGTTGCGCGCCCCTCTAGTCTCCGAAAAGAAACTACTGGATCAGAATGACCAGAAGAAAGAGATGACAAAGACTGACCCCGTGGAACCAAAGAAAGAAGCTCAGCAAACGCCTAACATCATTGAAATGGGTCCAGTCATGAAATTCGCCAGACGAGTCTTGGACCGACTGGGAGTCAAGGTCTCAGAAGAGGAATTGAGGTGGGCATTGGACCCCAGTGTTTTCATGACCCAGGGAGGTCCTAGCTCTTCACGTCAGATGGAGTACCGGATCAGTGACCTCATCAAATATCCGGAACGCGGAAGATTCAAAATCATTGATCAAGAGGCCATCTACGAGGTCACTCGGAGAATCCTGAAAAGACTTGGGAAATCTGTGACCGATGAGCAATTTTATTGCAGTTTGGACAGTGATGTTTTGGAAGCCTCTGAGGATTCACCTCATGCTGGCAGACTTGACCTGTGGGTTGAGAATCTCCTTAACCCATCCATGCCCTTGACCTGGAAGCAAATGGAAGCTGACAAAGAAGATGCTGATTCCTTGATAGAGGAAATGAAGGAACTGGGTCAGCATGGAGTCATGGTGCTGGATTCACCGGACGAGAGTTCTGATGAATCTATAAGTTCTGACAGCTCAGACGGAACAGATGACGATCTGGAAAACGTAGTGAACAAACTCCAATCACAAAGGATTCGCGTAAACTTGAACGCCATTGAACCTGTCACGATCAAGACAAAGAAGAACCGCGGAAGCAAGAAGAAGCGTAAGAAGGTCATCAAGAAGATAAAGAAAGTGCTTGGGGAGGTGCAGATTCCTAAGTCTGACCTGTGTCCCCAGGATATCAAGTTTCTGCGCAGACTTCTGAAAGATGTCAGAACTAAGGAAAGAAAACGTGCTCAAAAGGAAGAGCGACGTAAGTGGCAAATGAAACAGGAGAAAGAGCGTTATTGGGAAGCTCAACAGCGATTTCTGCGGGCTAGAGCCCGAATGGAAGCTATGAATGTTGTCAGGCACACTACGGACGTGCCACCCAGCCCGAAGCGGAAGTCGCCTGCTCCGGTTCATCAAAGCGCCTTCCGATCTAGTTCCGTTCCCGCCGTGGCGCGATTGCCAAAAGCGGAGATTAAAGAAGTCATTCCTAAAGCCGAAGAAAAGAAAGGACCTGTCCCGAAGGCGATCGGAAAGGCTAAAGGCATACGAGCTCTTCCTGTGCCCATTTTGCTGATGTGGGCCGTGTTTGGCCTGGCTATTGCCATGCTAATACCCTGCGTTAATAGTCAGGGTGGAGATGACTATTTTACGCAAAGAGCAAAGGCAATGAACACTATGGTGTCTACTAACTGGGGTTTAGCCCTATCACCGAAAGGCTTGATGGCCACCTATACAAAGACGGAATATGTTCCAATCCTGATCCACATGAAGATGCCTAAGCCGCCCCAGATCAAGAAGATGGAGGCTTGGGTATTCTTCTGTTCACTGTGTGGAGGGAAACCGACTGCTATCCCGGCGGGTCTACAAGCACAGTGTAAGAAATGTGATACCCCCCGAGGCTATCTGAAAGAGCAACTTGCAGATTGTCCTCATGAACCGCATCTGACAGGCCTGATCAAGAATGTGACGGAAGAATATCATGAGATGTACGGAGGAATCCTGAATACACGATATTATTCATCCATTATGAAGATCATTTGCGACAAAAGTCCCATCTTGTGCAACACTTCAACACCGCAGTATCAGCACTACAATGAATCACTATATACGGATCACGGTTACCAACAGGTGCAATCCAAGTTCCCCTCTCGCCGCGACAAAAGGGCTGTTGGAGAGATATTGGGAGTGATAGGATTGGGACTGGCTATCTCCAACACTGTGCACCTGGGTTCTGTGAAAGACAAAGTCAACGCGCTCATAGAAGCGACGCAGAAGTTGGACGAGCAAGTAATTGCCCATGAGGAAGCCCTCGAAAAGCTGGTGGAAGCGAATGAGAATGTTTATTCGTTCATGCACTATTCGCTACAAGAACTTGTGGGACTGATTAATTCAGCCCGATGCGAGGCTCTGACGATGAGCACTCAAGTGCATTACTCATTGATTGTGTCGAACTTCGAGCATTCACTGAAACACAGCATTGACAGTGTCATGGCAGCTGGACTTGATGGGAGAATATCCCCAAGTTTGATCAATTTCAAGATCATCCGCGACATAGTACACGGCCATGCCCAGCTGAACCAATCGATTCTGCGGGATGAGCCTAGCCTAATTTACAGATTTGGGAAAATCTATCCTGTCCGAATGGACATCCGGAAGTTGCTGTTTGGTTTCATCATGGAGATACCTACCCCTACTAGGGAAGATGTGGCGCCAGTCTACGAAGTCAGTAACGTTGGTTACAATGACCCGACTAGCCATGCGCAAATGAAAGCGCCAGTTCCGCGATATGTGAGGCATGAAGCCACTCACAAGAATTCCGAGTTTTCGGAAATCAAGCTATCAGAATGTCAAGCATCTCCGGGATTATGGGTTTGTGGACCAGACGCGTTAGTCGCTACTCCACAATCCGCGTGTCTCAGGGCTATTGTGTCAGCCGCGCCTATTGACGCCGCAAACTGCCGACAGCAGATGATGGTCAAGGTTTTGACCCCAGATACGGATTTTGCCTCTACGCCTGCGGGAGTACTGATCCGGACAAGTCACCCAGAAATCATGGTGACTCAGACTCCGCAGTTGCAGCATGTATCGCGGGGAGAAACTATTGCCGTGCCCAGTCACGGAGTAGTTTGGTTGGAGCACGGTACTTACAACCACATTATTATTGATGATCTGGTACTGACCAGCGCCATTGAAGTCGTGCAGTCTTCAGCACCGTTAGTAACGTACCGCGTGCCATTCGAAGCTCCTAAACTGGATGTAGTCCCCATCCAGTTCACCGACCTAGAGCGTGCTGAATACGAGAACCGGGCTGTGAAGAAAATCCTGAAGGAACATCATCGTACCGCCCCATTACTAATTCACCCGCTTGATATAAATGTCTGGACAGGATTCCTGATCATCCTGGTCCTAATAGTCGTGGGTGTGGTTATTACCATCTGGTTCTCACCGTGCCTTAGTGAATTTAGAGAGGATTTGCTCAACAAGTTCCGTGGGTCCTGCCATGGTCTCGGGCAGCGACTCAGTAGATTAGGAACCGGGAACCAGAGAGTTCCCACTTCTCCACCCACGTCCCCGCCAGCTGGCTCTAGTCCCTCAGATGTCCGCAGCCGCTCACCCTTATTGGAGAATCCAACGATACCATTGCAGTCCATCATGAGCCATAGGAATGCGGGAACGAGACCCCGCTCATATGTTCACCCGGCAGGAGGACACCTACGATTCGAAGACATACCAATGGAGCCGCTGCCATTGTACCGGCACCACCCCCGAGAAGGGTCGGTGCCTATCCGCCCTAGGAGACCGCTTCTCTCCGAATCAGAGGAAGATAGAAATGATGAAGAACCATTCCACCCTCTTCAACAACGTGGTAATGATTTCGAGGAGGACGATGGTATCCAGCGGGTTCCGAGCCCGGATCTTGGCAGAACGGGCGCCAGGGCCAGAACCCCCCTGTCCTTTGACGCTGGTGCTAGGGCTGCGAGCCCTCCGCCTCCTCGAAGGAGTTCAGGGAACCGCTCAAGAGACTCTTCGGCGGGGAGAAGACCTAGAGATCGCATATGGAGCGTACATGACGTTCCGGAGCACCTTTCTGAATACCGCGCCCCCAGCGCGTCTCCTCTGTTGATGGACATTTCTCTGCATGGAGCAACAATGACGGCTCTCCTGGACACAGGAGCAAACATTACTGTGATTTCTGATAACATGGTGAGGAAGCATAAATTACCCACCATTGAACTGGAAAAGCCGAGGTGGAGCTTGTCAGCCACCGGACACCGAATGAACATAGGCAGAAAGATAGAGGGAGAAATCGCCTTCCCTGGAGTGGCCTATCCTCCGGTGCCCCATACGCTCTACGTCAGTACTAATGCTCCACAGGACATCTTGTTAGGCACGGACTTTCTGGCAAAGTTTCATGCCTCCTTCGAAATTTCGGTTCATACGAACGAAATTAAGATACATTCCACTCATCCGCCAGGGATCTATAGTATTCCCATCTCTACACCGCAGCATCCTTTGGAAACGGCCTATAGAGTGACCCTGATGGAAGATTTTACCTTACCTGCGCGTTCGCGGGCAATAATTAATGCTATGGTGGAGATTCCACCCGACGTGGTCCTCAACGTAGAAGGAGACTTTGATCCTCATCCTCATAAGTTCAGTTCGCCTCATCACCCTGATCGTCCGCTGGCCTGCCTGCCAGCCCGAGTCAGACTGGATACTAAGCATATTATCATCTATCTGGAGAACTATTCCCGAGATCCCATCCGGCTATATGCTAATGAATGTATGGGCAGTGTCACTCCGCAAGTTCCAGACCGGAACCACTTGGAGGAGGAAGCTGAAGACGGATGCAAACTATATTACGTTCGCACTCCGAGCCAGGGGGTGCTGCACCTAAATCAAGTTCTCGACTATTCAGAGGAGGAGTTTCCCAGAGTGGCCTTGGGAAATAAGCCGGGAAATCTCCTCACTTACGAAGAATTGCCAGCAGTCTTTAAGGATATGCCTAGGCCTACTGCTGAGCTCACGGAGAAGGAAATTGACCAGTTTTGTGAATCCTTGGTAAAGAATGAGAAGGTATTTTCTCATCACCCCTATGATGTGGGAAAGTGCTCAGTGTTTCAGGCCAATATTAACACGGGAACCACATCACCACTGTATTCCCCTCCCTACAGGCTGCCCGTCCACCTACGGGAGACGCTTCTGGAGGAGCTCAAAGAGATGCTAAAACATGGCTTTATCCGACCGTCTCAGAGCCCCTGGGCATCCCCCATGCTCTACGTGCCAAAGCCAAATGGGAAGTGGCGGTTGTGTGTAGACTTCAGGCGGATTAACCAAGTCTCGCAACCTGATATCTACCCACTCCCGAGAATTGATGATGTGTTAGCCGCATTGCGTGGTGCTAACTATTTCAGCACACTCGATCTGAATAAAGGATTCAATCAGATAGAACTAGATGAAGCCTCTAGGGCCAAGGCAGCGTTCAACACATTCCACGGTCAATTTGAGTATAACGTCTTGCCCTTTGGGCTGAAGTCGGCCCCCGGGAACTTCCAGAGATGTATGGAACGTGTCCTGGGAGACTTACAATGGAAAAAATGTATCATCTATATTGATGACATCCTGATCTTCTCCAAGGACTTCAGTGAGCATTTGGAAATCATGCAGGAGATATTTGACCGATTGCTTGCGGCCGATCTGAAACTGAACACGGAGAAATGCTCATTTCTGCAAACACAAGTCAAGTATTTGGGACATACGATATCCGCGAAAGGTGTGGAGCCTTTGGCTGATAGGATCAAGTCCATCCAGGAATTCGCCCAGCCAAAATGTGTCAAGGATGTGGAAAGCTTTTTGGGCATGTGTGCGTACTATGCCAAGTTCATCAAGGGATTCGCCTCTCTGGCCAGTCCTCTGTATCAACTGAAGAAGAAGGAACATAAGTTCAAGTGGCAGGCAGCCCATCAGAAAGCGTTTGAGACGCTAAAGCAAGCCTTACAGGAAGCTCCTGTGTTGGCCCACCCGGACATAGACCGTCCCTTTGTGTTGCATACAGATGCCTCTGATCTTGGCCTCGGCGCTGTGTTATCACAAGACCAAGAGGACGGAAAGGAACATCCAGTAGCCTATGCTGCGAGGTCCCTGAAGAAGCATGAAAAGAACTATAGCACTCACGACAAGGAATGTCTAGCGATAAAGTTCGGAATTCAACATTTCCGGCACTTTTTGTACGGAGGACCTCCGTTCGTGGTGGTAACAGACCACTCAGCCTTGCGGTGGCTAATGACAGCACCGCCTCAGAATTCGCGATTGGCTCGGTGGAGAGTCGAGCTCAGCGAATATACTTTTGACATCAAACACCGTCCAGGAAAGGACAACAGCAACGCTGATGGGTTATCCAGAAACCCGATGTTTAGAGACATTGCGGGGCCAAAACCCAATCCCCCTCTCAACGTGCGTGTCATCACCCCTCCAATCGAAGCCGAAGTGGCCGATGGACTGATTGGAGCCATCAACTGTTTGGTCGCCTGTCACCCTATCCCAGGCAGACACGCCATGATGGTTCGTACTAGAAGCGCATTCAAGTCCGCGCCACAACACAGTGTGGACGAACTATCTGAACGGATGAGATCTGTCGACCTCAGGACTTTGGACGAAGCAGATGCAGAAGAAGCGCTGGCTACGGTACGCAAACCGAGAAAGGGTACCCAACTAGCTTCGCAAGTGGGTAATGAACAGGAACAGAAAGATCTTGACTTGCGTAGTTCTTCACAGGCCGGGAAGTCATTGGCCGTCCCGGATGTTGAAGCAGCAATAAGACATGTGGACTCTAACTCTACGCCATCTCAAAATAATGATGATCATGCAGCAAACCCTCCTGCAGAGTCAGAGGAACAGAATCGGGAGGACCTGCCTCGCCGCAACTCAGAGTCTATGTCGTCCGGATCCTGGGATGCCAACTTCTTCGCATCCAACCCACGGGAGAAGGAGGATCAACAGGGGGCTCCACCGGAGCCTCAGGGGGCGGATAGAGAGAATGTCCCGATAGAGGAGCCCCTGTATCTGACCAACACTATTTGGGATCGCTTGATAGAACAACAAGAAAACGACATCTTCTTTGCAGCCATCAAGAGATACTTGATTCATGACATCTTACCGACTGATTTTACGAAGGCGGTAAAGATTGCAGCTGCCGCCGTTGAATTCATCATTGATGATGACGTCCTCTACCGATTATCTAGGAATCGGGAGGAAACCACCAGACAGCTGGCAGTACCTATTCCTCTGCGAAAACACGTGTTGCTGGCCGCACACGACAGTCCTTTAGCAGGACATCTTGGGATCGCGCGAACGCACACCCGGATCCAGAGGAATTATTGGTGGCCCTCTCTATGGGCATCGGTCCGAGATTGGGTTAATTCGTGCAGAATATGCATGGCCCATAAGGCCCCGCACCGAAAGAAGAACGCTCATTTGCATACTATCCCACCTACTGAACCGTTTGACCGGATTCATGTAGACATCATGGATATGCGGACACCTTCCATTCATGGTCACAGATACGTGATCTCGTTCATTGATTCATTTTCCAAATACGTGGTAGCCGTCCCCGTAAGGGTTGCTACGGCGCTTGTGACCGCATACGTGTTTGTCGAACACATCCTGCTCAAGTTTGGAGCCCCGAGAAAGCTGGTAAGTGACCAGGGTGTCCAGTTTGTCTCGGCACTGAATAAAGCTATCTGCAAGCTAGCAGACGTTCGGAAGGTTGAAACAACCAAATATAATCCTAGTAGCAATGGACAAATCGAGCGCTGGCATCGTACACTGAAGCATATGTTGCGAACGACCGTGCAGGAGCACATCGACTGGGACAGAATGATCCCTTACTGTACGTTTGCCTACAACACGAGCGTTCACGCCTCCACCGCGGAAACGCCATTCTACTTGGTTCATGGCTGGGATCCGACACTGCCCAACAGTTATAAGCTAATCGCACCCTCGGAACTACATCATGTGCCCGATTATGTGGCACAAGTGTCGGAAGGTCTCAGGAAGGCTTGGAAATACGCTCGAGACCACATACAGGCTGCCCAAATCACCCAGGAGAGAAATTACAATCGTGGTGTACGACAGATCGCTTTCTTACCTGGGGACCTGGTTATGGTACAGGCGCCCCAGAAGTCTGGCCCGCATGTGAGTCATAAGCTGCGACCATTTTATGTGGGACCATATAGAATTGTGGATGTGCACCCACCTGTGGCCGATGTTAGGCTAGCCAATTCTCGAAAGGCACAGATTCACAAGGTGAATTTCAGAAGAATGAAGCCCATTCCGGCTCCCCATGTATTGCCATTATCTCCGGAGGATCAACTGACAGAAGAACTGGACGCGGACAGGAACTTGTTGGCAGAAGCCGATTCCGAGGAGGATGTCCTGTCTACTGCGCCTACCCTTGGATCCAGACCGGAGAGGAAGTCCCGTAAGTCCCGGAAAAGGTCTCCGTCACCTGACATCAGGAAACCTATAGATCAATTTAGTGATGTCGAAAGGGTAGACTCAGATCCTGAACTGATTGCCGAAGTCCCAGTGGAGTTGACCTGGGCACCCATTGATAATCTTTGGGTAGAAGAACAAGCTAACCGACTAGGAGATCCATCTATCACCGAAAATCCTCATTTGCACGACTGGGGTGTAGATCTACCCCTTACATATCCGACGGTGGTCCTCGACGTTAATCCGGACGGAAATTGTTTTTACCGTGTCCTGGCCGCCGCCATTTATGGGAATGACTATCGGCACCCCACGGTTCGCCAGTTGATGCGAGATTACTACGATCATCACCCTAGGATACAGGAGGCTATCCAGCGGATGGAAGCCCCAAAGAAATACAATCCGGATACTATCTCTACCCCCCGAACGTATGCCACGGAAACGGAGATATTTCTGGCAGCAGCCATGCTGAATACACGAATCATGACCTACATAAACCCGCTCGATAACCAGTGGGCATGGACAGCCTATACACCAGGGTTTCTGGGCTCCGAGGAGGAGGCAGACCCCAGAACCATCTATATTTGGCACGTGAACAGGAATCATTATATGCTGGTGTTAGATATTGAGAAAGGCCCCTGCAAGCCTTTCTACCTGACCAATCCCGAGATTATCCGATCCTGGTCATTAGCTGTGCGACCTGTTCAGTCGCAGCCCTTGCCGAGGGCAGAACCCCAATATGACGCAGCAGTCCATGTCCCACCAGTGCGTTCACAAGACATGCCAGAACCACGACATGGGAGACCGTCTCGAAATGCTGCGCGACAAGCACGAGAAAATATCCGGACATGGTCGTCGGCAATGAGGTCTGGTCGTTCGTACCAGAGGCCCTCGGGGCCTAACTAACTTATGTTTGTTATGACATAAGGGTAGGGGGAGAACTCAATGCAAGTTCTCGCCCCGGGAACGAGTAGTTGGGGAGTAAAAGAAGTAGGTAATATTAGTTATTCATAATATGCAAGTACGTTTCTGAAGTTTTTGGTCTTAAAAGCAATATACATGGTGTGCACTCCTAAAACGAGTATCTTCAAATTATTATACAAACACATATATACATATATGTATATATACATACATATATATATTAAGCGTTTCGTTAATAAAGTATCCTCAACCATTCGTTCCCAGCTTGATAACAAAGAAAATTACAAAAAAAGTATAAAATGTTAGAAAATGTATCATAAAAAAGCAACGTTTCGTGTGTAAAATAAGTAGTAGTACGTTAAAGGGAAAAGTAATGCATTTCGAAGTTATATAAGAAGTCATTAATAATGGTTGGAATTAGCTGTAAAGGGTGAAGAGAAATCAGTAAAGGATGTACAGAAGAGAGATGGTTTTGTGTTATATTGGCTAAGGCTGTATGTTATTTATCAAATGCGTGTTATTCTTGTAAACCAGAGTTGCCAAGGGAGAAATGCTCCCTCCGTTCTACCCACCATGACCACATGTAAGATATGTACTGCTAATTGTAATATATTATTAATAAGTGATTGTTCTTTAGATTAATTATTGTAAGAGAGGTAAAAGCTACTTTAATGTGTTCATAAATGTTGTATAATTTTACCTATGTCATGCTTTGTAATGTGAACGGAATTTCTTAGATTGATGACGGAATCCTTGTCTGGTCGATACCAGCATATTAGCCGTATTCTTGAGAATACGGAGAACTTGGTCGTTACCAAACTGAGTCTAGATCCCTGCAAGGGAACAGAGAAAGTCGCACTGGTCGTTACCAAACAGACGCCTTGGCAGCTATGATAGACACACGGATTTCAATCTGCAATTGCTAGAACGCACTGTAAAGTGGTCACAGAGATGGCCGTTGCGAGCCCAAAATTAGTGGGTGCTTATTTGTTTAAATTATTTCAGATGAACCAGTTGCAACTGCAGCAGAGCGCGATCGAGCAGCTGAAGAAGCTGGCCATATTCCAGTTGCCTTACACTCCGGCACCATCGGAGGATTTCCTGTACTTCCGGAGCGACTCGACGGAGTACAGGACCCTGTCGAACTTTGCCAAGCACCCCAAGGATGGGAACAAGCCGGTCACAATCCGGCACATGAAGAAGGACGGGCTCACATCAGAGCACCTCTATTGTGCCGTCCTGGCTGACCTGACCGGAGCCTTCAAGGCCAGCAAGGAAATCCTGCGTGAACGGAAGGCGGTGGACGTCAAGACGAAGGCGCAGCGAATCGTCAAGCTGGAGCGGCTGCTGACGCATCCGCATTCCTACAACATCCTGAAAGCTCTGGTGATGGGTGGAGTGCTGTTCGCAAAGTACTCCATGCCATTTTTCCAGAAAGAGCTGCTCAGCACTGGAAATCGCCGCCTCATGGAAGCGACGGCAGATGCCTTCTGGGGCATAGCAGCCAAGCATCTGGAAATTCGCTGCCGCGAATTCCGTACGTCCGAGGAGGCCACCAAGCGGTGGATCTCCACCAACGCAGAAACGACCCTGGCCACCAACGTCTTGGGCCAGCAGCTGGAGTTTTACCGCTCCTATTTTCAGAATCCGGAGGGGCTTTACACCACTGCCCCTCGCGTGGTGATAATCGGCGGAAGCGCCCTTCAGAACAATCAGTGCGTGGACCTGATCAAGGAGGTTGCGGGTTGTCCCGACCCGATCCTCTTACCCATCTACATGGCCACTCCCGTCAGATGCCTGCGGGTGGCCATGGCCATCAGATCGCCCTTATTGACCAAGATTTTGGTCATTCCTGAAATCCATGTCCCGGAGGACAAACCTGCCGGGCCGATCTATCAGCTGGAAGCCAATAAGCTGAAAGAGGCCTTTTCTCAGGCTCCGAAATATACGGAGTCCATCCCTATGGTGCGGGCGTTCCCCACCCTGATTTATGTCCATCCATGCGTGGATGCCACAGCTGAAATGAAGCGCGACCCTGCGTGGGCGGCCCTGGTCTGGACCTGCTACAACATCAGGCCGGACGGGACCCACTTCCGACCGCAGGACCCGGTCGCCGTCTTGTCTGGGCAGACCTTTGCCTATGCCCCGGACACTTACCAGCGGGTGGCTGAAGCCATCAGGGCGACGGACCTCAAGCGTCACTCCTATAAGGAGGCGCAGCAGAAGAGGCCGCACGCCGATTCGCCCATTTTCAAGCCGAGACACCCGTCTCTGCCTGTGCCGGGAACCTCCCGTGGTTCCGGACCTGCGAGGAACCGCCGCCAGGACTCTCGCGGCTCGTCATCTTCTGGCCGGCGTCAGCAATGGCGCCCGAGAGCCGACCGCCGAAATCAACCGAATGGCAGCCGACCCGAACGGCGCCACAGTCCCGCCCGCCATCAGCAGAAACTGCCCAGTCCTCCGAGGCAGGAAGCGACCTCAGGCCACTGTCAGTGCTGCCAGTGTCCCCGCGTGTCACCCCCGACACCCGGACTATTCAATCTGTCGTTGGGACAGCCGTCCGAGAAACGGTCCAGATATGAATTTCCGTCAGAGCGACTATAAACTGCCTTTGTGTATAGTTGTTATTGTTTGTCGTACATAAGCAGTGTATCGTTATTGTATTATGTTCTTATGTATTGTAAAGGAAAGTTTAACTAAACATAGAAATGGAAGCGTTTTTCCAACAAAAAGATGATGTTTTTAGACAATGGCTGTATAAAGCAAGACCGCGTTAGATCACTAATTGCACCATTCCCCTGTTTCTGGAAGCCATGGATCTTGTATGGAAAAATAAAGAGTCGGTACTCTTTTCAAAGATAACTAATTCGCCACAGAGTCGGTACTCTACAGCGCGAGAGTAGCAGTCACTGAGTCGGTACTCTAAAGACGCTAACGCAACACGGAAGTAACAGAATGTTTCTTCAGCAAATTGCTCATGTGATGCGATGATTTCAGATCCAGATGGCGGAAAGTCAGTCAACAGGAGTAGCACCGCGATCCTACTCACCTCTCATGTCTGCGGTGAATCCAGCCTTCCGCAACCCAATGGTCTTACCGGGACTTCGTGTCCCTGCCCCAATGATGGCCGGTCGGCCAATCGGGCCTCGAGCCCCAGTCCCCAAGATCCCGTTTGTGGGATTCCGGCCAATCACTGTGGCCACCCCAGATGTTAAGCCGGATATCTGCCCCCAGTGCGGCGGACCATTTGCCGCCCATGGAGAGGCCATTTCTCCAGTGTCTTGTGCCGTCAAGGTACCGCATGCGGCGGGCCAGTGCACCACGCTAACGGACATCAACGATCACCCTCATCATTCACCGGCATTCTATCAGGCGGAGCATCTGCTCCGAATGATGTCCGAGATGCCACGATATTCTGCCACCATGAACCATCCGGGCTACAAAGCCAAGGCCGACGAACTCGGGCTGCGACGCCGCAGCCTGCGCATACAGTACGACAACAAGATCAAGTCGACCCCTGGAATTACGCCCCAGGATGAGATCCAGTCTGCCTTCCGAAATTTCCTATTGGAAATTAATTTGGAACGGATGACTGAAGCGGATGTCGCCCAGCTCATCAGAGCCCTGGAAGATATGAGGCAGGATATTCTCCTGCTAATTAACCATCCGGATTTCAAAGTGGAACAGGCGCTATATCCTGAGGCGCCATTCGGTCGCTTTCCACCGTACCCTACCCTCAGATATCCAAATGGCCCTCCGACAGAACCGCAACCCTCAACAGAAAATTCTCCCCCCAAGCAGGAAACCTCAGCCTTTTTAGCGGTGGAGGATCGGGAGGATGGTAATGAGGAGGACAGTGAGGAGGAAGGTGATACGGGCTCGGGTGCAACAGCCAGCACGACCGAGAAGCCCGACCCCGGCATCGGAATGGGAGAAGTAGATCCCCTCCCTCCCCTCGGAATTGACCTCCCCTTGCTTCCGGACGAATGGAAGGACAAAGTGCCTGAGTACGCTGAGAAGCAGTTGGACGCTCTCAGAAGCTGCCTGGATGCGAAGACCATCCCAATCGTCGAGTATTGGCGACAGGTTTCGGAATTGAAAATGATGTGCCGCCAAAAGGCCACGGCCATCCGAGAAGCGTCCGGTGTGCCTTACTGCCCAGAGTCTCCTCTGCCAGAAGAGGAAATGGACGATTACCTCTACGAGATCATGAACTATGATCTGTATAAGTACGAGGAATGTGAGGAGGATTACCTCTCAGATTATCCGGATACGAACTGCAGCCCCTTTGGATATCCGGACACGGATTAAAGTCTTGTCCCCACGGTGCAATTAGTAGACAGTGAAATTGTAAATACTGACGTATAATGTTAAAAAGAATAAAGTCATATTATTGAAAATATACAAAAAATGACATATATGAAAACCAAAAAATTGTTGTGCGTGATTATTTGTTTGCTATTTGTTTGTTATTGTCTGTTATTGTTTGTTATCGGGCCAAAATTGCCAAAGGTTGTAGAGATTAGCTTATTTGTGTTTTGTTGTACAGGATAATTGTTTGTTATGTTATGTTTATTAATTGGTCATGGTTAGGAAGGGAAGTCAGCGATTTGACTCATGAACTAAGCACGAACGGTAATGGCAAGACTTGTTATATATCAAACTAATAACCCCAAAGTTCTTGTAGAAAGCTAGTCAGGTTGTAGGTTATAAGTATTTAGTGTTGTCTTTTGTTATTATGTTATATTTGGCTAACTTGCATCTTTGTGTTTTGTTATATTTGTTTGATTATTGCTCATACTTGTAATTGTCACCAAGCGGCTATTACGTAAGGAATTCTGCACTGTGTACAGGCTTGGTTGTATTGTATTTCTGAACTTTGTTTAGCTAGGATATGGTGATGGGTTGTATTTTGTATTTGTCGAATTTGTTTAGCTAGGATATGGTGGTGGTTAGTATTTTGTATTTTATGCTTGTGACGGTTCTGAGAGAAGGAGATGAGAAGATTTTCAGAGACGTTTCTAAAACCTAGTGAACACTGAACTCGTGTGTTAAGGGAAAGATCGCATCCAAGGTTGAACAGTTACTATGAACTTGTATTTTGTATCAAGCGTGTAGTTGTCAGTATTGTTCTACTTGTAACCTTGTCTGTCATTGAGGAAGGAGTTCAAAAAAACTGGGAATTGGTTGTTTCGACGGAGATATAATAGTTGAGTGTTCAGTCAGAAGTAATCTAAGTTCTGGTAAGTGACGTGCCATATTGAAGGGAATATTGTGTAAGAACATGCAGAACGAGATCATTAAAAGGTAACCGGTATTTCGATATTTTTATAAGGGACAAGGTCCGAAGCGCGTTATGAGCGTTCAAACCGCGATTGGCAGAACGCTGGCGTTCAAACCGCGATTGGCAGAACGCAGGTCAGAGCCGCGATTGGCTAAAGACCGGTCATGTGACCACATTATTAGTAGATTAGTAGATAAACAGGATCAGTGAGTTAAGAAAGTGTGCAGAATAGGATCTAGAATATAGAGTGTAATAATAGAGCGGAATTGCTAGAGAAGTTAGAGATTCAGAAGTAGTAGAAGTAGTAACTCTGGGTAAAACAGGGTAATCCCGATGGGACCCCGCCCAGTTAAGAGAAGTCAGTAAGTACAGTAAGTTCTGGGTAAAACAGGGCAATCCTGATGGGACCCCGCCCAGGTGAAGAGTTAGTAATCATAGCAGCAGGTTCTGGGTAAAACAGGGCAATCCTGATGGGACCCCGCCCAGGTAGAAGAGTTAAGCAAGTAGAGTAAGTTCTGGGTAAAACAGGGCAATCCCGATGGGACCCCGCCCAGTAGAAGAAGCAAGCAAGTATAGTAGGTTCTGGGTAAGACAGGGTGATCCTGATGGGACCCCGCCCAGTGCAAGTGTTTGGCTGTAGGTAGAGAATCAGCCATAACAGTGTAGAACGTAAGGTAAGGCCTAGAATGGCCTCAGGTTGGTTGCTGATGGAATCATAGAGAGATAGTAGCTGTAGACACATTACAAGTCGTAGGTTGTTAAGGTAGGAATTACGAACTCATCGCACAGAACGCATCACGCATTCCTTTATCCGTCTCCAGTAAAGTGACATGTTAGATATGCTACAATCGCCAGTTATTAGCTGATTGGGTACTGTATTGAAGTAGTTACATATTGTGTTTCGCGAAGGAAGATATCTGGGGAATTTTGTTACTTTTGGTTCTTCCCCCTAGTCAAAAACCTAACCCTTTTATTTGTGGAGGTTGTAATGTTACGGATGAAGTAAAAAGCCAAAAAGTTAAGAAAGCTCATACAAATCATGAATTGCGATTGGAACTTGAATTATTATTGGTTGTTGCTTTTGGAATCGGTTATTCAGAACCTAGAATGTAGTGTGTGAACGTCCAAGCAATCTTTGTAATTATCTTGTGTTCTTGTGAATACCAGAGTTGCCAGCCGGTTCAAATCACTCAAAACTTACTAAATGGGACATAGGTTCTAGCGTGGTTAAGAAACTAGGGTTATAATAGTGTTAGAACACGAATAAACAGCGCAAGAAGAGAATAGGAATTCAGTAGAATCTAGGTGAAAGAAATAAGGTTAGAAAATAGCCTTATAATCTGCGTAGGTAGTGCCGGAATAGGATAGGATAGGAACCCGGCGTAATATGAGCTAATAAAGTTTGATCAGGGCTAACTATTAACGGAGAGGTCGTTACCACTCCAGGGTCAGTAATAGGCCCCAACTATAGCCTTGGATCAACTAACGGAGGAGACGTTACTCTTCCCCAGGCCTTAACGGGCCTCCTGTCGTTTGAAAATGGTTTAAAATTTCATTTAAAGCAACTTCATACAAGTGAAGAGGAAAGTTATCAAAAGGCATCACTCGAAAAGTAGTGAATTAATTACAGAAATTGCAGGTAAAAATAACATGTACGGTAGTACGTTGGAAGATGGGTCACTTAAACTTTAATATTCGTAGCTAGGTATGCGAAGTGTGGTTTTGGAGCACTAATATGTGCTAGTTAGGCCTAATTAGTGTTAATTAGGCAGCAATTAATGAATTTTGACAATTTTTAGTGAAAATATAACTTAGGCTCATCTGAAAGGCAATTTCTTCCTGGTTCCAAAAATCCAAACCCGGTCTTTTAACTCCCAATATTGCGACAGATATGGGCTAAAATAGTTTTGTAAATCTAAATTTTAATTCTTTAATTTTAATCTTACGTAAAGTTCTTAAGTGGGCGTAACAAACACTTGTTGTTACGCCCATTCATTCTTTCATTCATCCCCCTATCCATTCTCGGGCTTCTGTTGGCCCTCTCCCAGCGAAGATTTGCCTCGCAGAGAAAAGACTTAGTGTGTATTTCATAGGTGTCAATAGGTTCGGAGGGGGCGTAACCCTCTCCCAAATTATTAAAATAAAAAGAAATTAAGTGATCTTTGGTAGTTACGTACGTAGATTATTGATATTTAGTTCTTATTAGTTAGAAAATTAAGTTGCTATTTGTATGCACAACTTTTGCGCAACAATTGCCCTCCCGTTCTTACGGTAGGAACCTCCAGCGCTAGTGAGGGAGAGCAATTGTTGCTGGGATTAACAAGGCGGCTTCCCTTGTTCTTGGCCGAGAAATCGTGTCTAAAAGGAAGAGAAAGGGGCCAGTGAATAAGGGAGCGCCTAAAAAATACAAAACACAAAATTTACAAAAGTTTACAGCAACAATAGTACTTAAGTTTTATTTTTCCATATGGGGCCCCGAGAGGCCAGTTTTTCGTACTGTTTCATTTTTCATTGCAAGAAGATTTATATTTTTATCAGAAACTTACCCCTTTGGTTACCTTTATGTGTTAACCAAAAGGTCTGGAAAGTTTCTGGAGATTCAGCTCCGAAAATTTTGCACACAAAGGGGTCATAAAGCCAGACCCCCCATAAATCTCCGTCTTGGTGGGCCAGGCGTGCAAACAGCCCACGTCGGGTCTGCACCCACAAAGGGGAAAAGGGGATTTCCAGAATAATCTGGAAATCCCGTCCACCTCAAAGAAAACCGCCAACAGGCGTGAGGTCGACTGACTGGAAATTCAAAATTTCCAGTCAGTCTTGCTTCAGCTCCGGCCGAGAGCGGCCGTGTATCCCCCCTCTACTTCAATGCGTTCTCCTGGTGTGCCAGCGTTTTGGCCGGAGAATCCCCAGCGCATTTAGACCCCCCTTAGGAACACGAGTTAGGGACCTCTCTGGCCCCCGCACAGGCCAGAGAGGAAACTGAGCGAACACGAAGCAAGACCAACACGATATAGGGCCATATGAGCGCATTATGCTCGGCCAGAAACACTGAAGAACACACTTTTTCTAGGTTTTAGAAGGCCTTTTTGGCCTATTTTCACTTTTGTTTTTCGGCCTTTGGGCCTCTAATTTTTAATCAAATTATAGCCCTTTTTGGCTCACCATTAATTCAAAATTAGCGAGCCCTCGTGGCCAGTCTTTTTACTTTTGTTTTTATCCAGCGAGCCCTCGTGGCCAGTTTTTGCATTTTTTAATCAGCGAGCCCTCGTGGCCAGTTTTTGCATTTTTTAATCAGCGAGCCCTCGTGGCCAGTTTTTACATTTTTCATTCAGCGAGCCCTCGTGGCCAGTTTTTACCTTTTTACCAGCGAGCCCTCGTGGCCAGTCATTTTTACCTTTTCACATTTTTTGGGGTTATTTTGTAATGAAGGGGTTGAGGTAGGAGGTCCCTTGGTTACGACCCCGTGTTCTGCATTGAGTTAATTCTAGGGAACAATTCTCCCCACAGCCGGCAATTAGGAATTGCCGGCCATATTCATGAAGTTAGGCACTAATGAAGTTAAAAGTATTGTTTGTAACTGTGTCATGTCGTTTGTGTAGGTCGGCTACCTAAAATTAATAGGAACTAAAACTCAGAAACAGTTTTAATTACTAATTATTCGGTATTTTAGAGGGGAATGGCCGGCTTCCCCAAAGTTAACTTAATCAAGCTGTCCTTAGCGGAACTAATTGGTGTTGTTTAGTAATAATTGCCGAGCAATTATTACTCGTTTTGCTTTCCAACAAATTTCCAAAGTTCCAAAATTCCAGTCTCGGTTAAAAGTCACAAACTTACAAACTGTGGGCTCCAGACGGAGACCCGTTAATTCCAAAAATACAACAAATCGTGCATACAAAGAATAGGTAGAATAGGTAGATTTAGGTAGGAAAGAGTTAGGTTTTGTATTATAATGTTTAGCCGTTTGTGTTGATGTTGGTGTGATTGTGCTCATTACTGTGTGAATGTGAACCCCAAATTTACGTAGTTGGCTTCTTGGGTAAATTCCTTATGGATTGTAAGGTTCCAAGTTTAGCCCTTTTAATAGTGTGACTTCTGAACTAGAATTGTGTGACTGTGTGTGTGATTGAGGGCAGACCATGTAAACTCCCTTTGTTCGATAAGGGTCTTGGAAATGCCAGAATGAATGTGTAAATGCTCAGATATTAGGCAGGAACTGGGCCAAATTGAGTAGCAATTTGGCCCTTAATTATAAATAATCTGGGATTTGTCACTTCCGGCGGTATCGGCAGTATGCTCATCGTTTTCAGCGACCCCGATTTACTATATGTGGGCACCAGCCCAAGGCCGAAAAACGCCATTTTTAGTGACTAAGGACTGCTGTATACGCACTGCTTGTATTTTCGAGCTTAAGCACATAAACATAGAGTGAGTGCATTCCGTTACAACAGTACTGAATACAGAAATAAAAATAATTCATTAAGTGTTACTCACGGAAGGATTGATAAGTTAAGACAGGAGCACTTGAACAGGCGGTGGCTGCACAGAATGGATAGGTGTGATCGTAGGTTGTCACGTTTCCAGACCAAGACAAATCAGTGAATAATCGATAAAGCTAAAATAGAGATAATTATTCAGTAATGGTAAGGTACTGTTATTCACTACTTGGGCATTAAAATTGCCAAGAACAGACTCTAACCGGCTTGAGACAGAAGTTGATAATACGTAGAGACCAAGTGTGAATCACATTAAAATCTTACCAAGCATACGTCATTTTATAGTCAAGAATAAACTTAAACCGGTTTAGGTGGGTTTACTGGTTGGCTTTACTCAAAGGTGAAAGATAGATACAGTCTTTGTTTGATCGCCAGAAATCAGTGTCTAGTCTTAAGTTTTATTGTATAGTGACTAGGGAGAGATTTCGATGCACCAAATTAAACATTAAGTATAAAAGTGAAATGATAACGGGCTCTTGCATAGCTTTCTCGAAGCAAATAGCTATTATATACTAACAATTTTTGCATAGCATGCATACTACAAAAAAGTTTAGCAAATGTAATGTGAATTTAAAGTAACGAACCTGTAATGGTTGGATAGAATAGGATTTCCAAAAGGTGATGATAAGATCCAGTGAGGAGTGGGCTGGCTGATCCATGTCGTAATGAGATCTTTGAATGTTGTAGGAACTTCGTTTTCTCATCCAAATTTCCAAAGTCAGTACAATCAAAGCCATTACCCAAAAACGCATTTTGAAAGAGCAACTGTGTCTCAGATAACTAGTAATGGCTCTGACTGGATGTATTTCTCAACTATTGCGGCCAGTAGATATGTAACTTTGACCTTTGACCCTTTAGATTTGTATATGCAACAGTTGCCCTTATCTCACACTTCTACAATTTCATTTCACACCTGCTATCATTAATATCCGTTTTTAGAAAAAATTCCAAAATGTGTGACTTGGAGGAGCCATATAATGTTTATATAGTGTCTTACACTAGGGGCCGGAATGGGGCCGTGTTTTATGCACGGGGCCGTAGTGGGGCCGTGTTTTATGTGGGGCCGGGGCCGGGGCCGGGGCCGTGTTTTATGCACCCGGGCCGGGGCCGGGGCCGGGGCCGTGTTTTATGTACCGGGCCGGGGCCGGGGCCGGGGCCGGGGCCGTGTTTTATGCACACCCCTTAATTATAAATAATCTGGGATTTGTTTCAGTCTAGCTTTAGACGCGTGTCTGATGTAAAAATTGTCAATTTCGGCGTGAATGCAATGTAAAACCCTAATTGTTCTATTTGACGGTTAGGGCAGATTCTGCAGCCTAGGGTCACGGGGACCCCCATTAGGTCTGCAGGTCTGCCGGATTTCCGGTCATCCGTGTAGGTCGCCCTGCGATTAGGGGACGGATGAGCTGCATCTATGAAATCCAGCACTAGCCGGTTTAGACATGTAAATGGTAAATAAAATAGGTAGAAACCTGTCTCTAGTAAGAATCTCACAACAAATGTCCGATTAGCGGACTGGTGGTGTAGTCAGCTCTAGGTTAAGTCATATAACGAATGTCCGATTAGCGGACTGGCAGTTTAAATCAGTTCCAGGTAGGAAATTAGTTGTAGTCTTGTTATGTTAATTAGCGGGCTTTATTAATAATTGGGAAAACAGTTAAGTCTAGCTAGAATAGGGATGTTAATAGTCTTGGCCTAAAACTTATCATGGGCTCACGGTCGTTACCGTAATCACTTAAATTCCCATGCCAAAGGCCAAAAGACGGACTAAACTAAAAGAAAAGAAGTAGACCCGTACTGAGGTTCGAACTCAGGATCTCTGGAGTAATTGGTCCAGTGCTCTTCCATTGAGCTAACGGGTTACAATTAGAACAAGTTCAAAACTAGCCTATATAAGGAAGTAATGTAGCAATTTAGCACGTGTGCAGTTTAAGTAGCACACTGCATGTGCAAATTACGCATATGTGAAAACAAACTTTAATTGTGTTTTTCTCATTAATTACTTAATATTTTTGGTGCTGTAAGCACAAAAAATATTCAGCTTTTCGAGCTCTACAAAAATATATAACTTTTATCCAAATTCGTGTTCTTCAAAATTCCTCTACTTTATATGCCAGTTTTGCTCAAATTTAAACAAGCTCAAGTGAAAGGGTGGTAGATTGCGCGTCTATCACTCGGCTGGCTGCCAGGGTTGCCAGCGCCGGATCGAATAGCGGTTCGGTACGGTTCCCCGAGCTTCTTAGGTAGTTATGTGGAAAGTAGTTAGCTATTTAGTTCGGCTAGGTCGGTAGGTCGGTAAGTAGGGACTGCGTAAAATGGCTGCTGAGACAGTGAGTGAGTGAGTTTTTGCATTTTCGATGAGAAAAGAGTTAAAACTAACTATGTGCAAAAACTCACCCACAAAGCAGCCCATTATTCTGATTTTGCCAATGTGGGTAGGAAAACTGATTAGCCATAGAACGTTTAATCAAACAAACAACAGCATTAATTTGTATTAATAAGTATAAGTATTAAGTTAACATTAGGTAGGCTTTAGTAGTTTAATATATTTAGGTAAGTAGGCAGTAGCTAGGTTAATTGTAGTAAACAATAAATCCTTGACCATCTTCCAACATTAAAAGTTTATGTAAAAACACCAAGTTTTGTGTACGCTCAAGAATAGCAGCGGGCCACGGGAAACAAACCTGTTTTCCGTGGCAAATCAACAAAATTGGGCCAGAACCAGGCCAGAAATACAAGTTTTGTTCGGTCATTTAATCTGTTCAAGCGAACCTGTGAAGTTCTGTCAGAACCAGTTTGTATTAACCAAAGACGGGCCGGGCGGCCCGGTTTGTGCAAGAAAAAGACAGAAACTAGCAAGAGTTTCAAGTAATGTACGAATAGCGAGGTTTACGCGTTTTTAAGAGTTGTTTCGTCTAATTGCAAGTCGGTAAGACCTGATTTGGGTCTAGATGTGAGAACATTTCGAATCGTTTTGTCTGCGCAAAGAACTACTTCAAGTTTAATCAAAATCACCAAGTTGTAATCTAAAATGGCCAAGGAAGGCCTGTTTTGCAACAAGAAATTACTATGAACAGTTAGTTTTGTCAAAAAGGCAATAACCAATGGTTTTGCGTCATTTCGTCATTTCACAAGCTCAAATAGGGCCCAAAATGCACATTTTGGGCCAGGAAAGCGAAAGAACGAGTAATGGTTGCTGGGTTCGATTCCCGCACCGTGACCTTGTACTAATGGGTTTTAACCCATTTGATTCAGGTGCGGAAAGAAGCCCTGTCCTGCCGAGATTTGCATCCGAGACTACAGTACGGTGGACCCAGTTCAGAACTTTGATTCAGTCAGTTTATTGGTATCAGTCTTGTGTTGTCCGGAGAAGGACCCAGTCATTTTGGAAGCTATTGTCATTGTATCGTATCAGTCCGAGTCAGTCTAGCGAAGGTACATTAGAAGCTGAATGATCTTGTAGAGTAAACGGCGGCAGAGACAGCGACAGACCAAACCTGATCAAGTTGGGGAATCCGATAAAACCTATACAGAGCGAACTTTCGTAGACTCCCAAGTACCACTTTCAGTCAAAAATGTCAACTTCCTGCATTTCCAAAATCGTCACCCCGACCCTTTGGCTTTGAGTCCCGTCCAGAAGATCAGAAGACCATTATTGTGTAACTGTATTAATTTAGACCAAATTAGGAATAAGTAAGGAAGGACCTCCCAACTCCCAACGGTTTCGCTCATCCTCAAATTCTATCTCACATAGCATCCCTGAACTGAGTGTCGGAGCGAAAGCAGTGTCCGACTTTCAGGGGCTCACCCAGAGACCGTCCCTAGGTTAATACTTAGTAACTTAGTTTATTGTGATACTAGTTTGACAGTCCTATTGTAAGGGGACGTATAAAGAGTAACATAGCACAAGCATATAGGGTAACACACAGCATATAGGGAAATTGAGTTAGAAAGATTTAGTAGAGTGAAAGGGTGTAAAAGGCGTTAAGAAAGAGTATCGACCTTGTCCCAATAATCTAACCAAAGTTTGTAATATTATTCCGGACAGGAATAATATTAATAATAACCTAGGAAGGGAAAGTATCTGGCAACTCTGGTACAGTAAACTGTACTGTACTGTATCCTATTGTATCGTGATCTAATTGTTAGTATTGTAGTGATTGTTAGTTGAACGCACAGAATTGTACCCATAGCAATTGTAGTGTTTACATTAAATAATCAGTTTGTTAGTTGCCGAGTCTCATTACAAGCAACAAAGGCGCGTTTGCCTTTAACAACGGTGCGTTTACCGTCTAGCTCCTTACAAGCTACCAACGGCGAGTTAGCCTTAACATACGGTGCGTTTACCGTGCAACTCATAGCCACAAGAGAGAACCGAAGATCCAGTGAGGAAGAACTCAACCAAATCCAGTGCTCATCAGGAAAGCAAGTGCTGACCCCGCTTGCTGCTCATTTGGAAATCATCATCAAGGAAGCAAGTGCTGACCCCTCTTGCTGTCCGACTGGAAAATCAACTCAGGAACCTCAAACGAACTCACCGACAAAGACCCCTACCAAGGTTGGCCGCAGAGAATCTCTGATTCTGGAACACCACCTTTCAGAGATCTGGTGCTTAAGTCTGCTTCATTGCGAACAGACGTGCTGACCTTCCGTGTAACGAAGAGAAGTTTAGAGCGTTTAGAGTTTGGAACAGATCAGAGTTTTGATCCTGCTCACTTCATTACATATTTCACTATTAGTGGTTTTGCAACATTTCCAGACTGCAGAAAAAAGAACGTATATTTAACGGCGGGAGATAGAAGTGGCTTTGAGCAGTCAATGTTGCCAAAACAGTATTAGGAGACGAGCAGTTGGTTTTTATTTCCTTACTGAATGCTGTCGACGTATACATTTGCTATATACTTTTTCTCGTCTTTATCCTGTAATAGCGCGACTATGCGTCTGCAATGTTGCGAAACGTTCTTGAAATGAGTTTTTGCCAGACAATTCCCAGACGTATGTATTTTTTACGACTCTTTATCTGCTGTTGTTTAAGATTCAAGTCTAGGTTTCAACGTGGCATGACTTTATTTAACAGTCTGTGAGTAGTCAAAGACAGGAATTAATGGTTGTCGCTTTTCCGGTGCACATTTGCAGTTAACCTGTGTCCTGTAGGTTTACATCGGCCATTTTCTGCAGTTTTCACTGGAGGTCTTCAATCAGTGAGGCCATAGCAGACCTTGGGTCCGGGCTAGAGGCTCTCACTCAGGCGGCACGGCGAGTTGGGTCGGACCGGGCTTGGGCGAGATCGAGAAAATTTGCGAGCAAGTCTGAGTACTGGAGCGGCCGGTTTCTTGCCGGGTCTAATATTTTCACTCATATATTTTGGGCTTGCATATACATATTCATTTTTGGAAAACTTTATGAAAATTTTTATTCTTTGTCAAAAATTGTGGAAATCTTGGCTATTTAAGGGGGGGGGTCGTTTTTTGACAGAGTTTCGACCAAAATCTAATTTATTTACTTTTTTACAGCCACCTCACCCCAGTCGGTGCTCCGGTTAAGGGTAGTGCCAGCCTAAAACGTACGCATTTTTGAGGGAAGGGGGATGTTGGCACTGAATAATTGCCATAGCAATTACCCAAGGTGTTCTACAAGGCTATCAGTACGTCCATTTCGTCCACCGTAATGGAGGTGCTGTGGTAGCTCCACCAAGCAGGCCACCCCTGCTACCCTTTGACAGCCACCCCTTGACAATCTCGGTAAGTCGCCCAGGAGGGATATTTGAAATACGGTGCTCGAGCTTACTTTTTGTTCAAGCTCTAGACTTGACATGATCCTCCACTTGTAGCGCAGTAAGAAACCACTGCGCTACGAGAGGTTCAATTTATTTAATTTAGCTAATTAATAATCATTGGTGATTTTTCCGAAATTTTTCCTCTTGTGTCTAAAATGTGCAAAACAGAGCTCTGATTTGGTATGGGTGTATTGCAGTGTATGGTATGTATTTCAGCACATTTCTAAGTCTCAGACAAAAATAAAATAATTGGAACCAATAAACCGATTTCGCCGAACAGTTGTATAGGTCGTTGAACACGAATCTGAAAAGCTTTTCGGTCCCGCTTATTCGTTTAGCTCAGTGCAAGCTAAACATTTAAGCTTAATATTTAAGCCTACTTCTCTTCTAGATAATAAAAAGCAGGACCACAAAAGATTTTCAGTTTCGTGTTCCGCATCTCTGAACACTTCTACATACAACGTTTCAGCGGAATCAGAAACAAAAGCTTGTGGTTCCCGATGAATCCCTTTGAAAACAACTTAAAATTTATTTTTATTTTATTAAATTGCTGTCATAGATCGATAAATAGATGTGTTGAAACGCACTCACACCGACATTGAGTAAAATCGGTTAAGTTTTGCTAATTTTAAACACAGGTATGTCTAATTGTGTGGCCTCTTGTGTTTGCTCAGCTCCGGCCCTCACACACAGTTAGCTTGATAATTTTGCGTATATTAACGAGTGTGACCAGTCGTGATTCCTTTTGCAGTAAAATTCTTTGGAACAGCAAACTTACTTCCGTTAACTCTTAGTAACTCTAAGTAATTTGATGAGCAGTAAAGGTTCAAACCTGATGTTTCCAAAAGGAGTCACCGCCTTAAGGAGGGGAATGTTCGACCATTTCCAATTTTTTCTCATTTTCAAATATTTTGTAGTCCCCACGGGTCCTCAAAACCAGACAGTTGTGTTTGTTGCGAAACATTCCCTATGATTCACAATAGTCCTCCAATAGTTGTGACCCCAACATACATATGTTAGATGTTGGAAAACGAAAAAATAAGGAAAATTTCGCAGTGACCAAAAGTTTGAGCGCTGTGCAAAAGCAAATGACCTACAACTTGGCACAATGTTAATTTGGATTAGGTAGCGTGTTAATATCTATATGACGTATTTTTGCGTTATCAAGGCGATTTTATAAAAGTTTTCGAAATTGAATGAAGTCGGTTTTTGCACAATTCTGCCTTACAAAATTGTTACCAAAGAAATGTTTCGTCATGGCCTGAACTAATCATTAGTAAATGGTTGGTTTGCTGCAAGTAACTGCAAAGATTTCGCGTATAGATATTAACACAGTGAGAGGATCAATTTGTTTATGCACAATCCATGCTGCTGCCTGTGAGTAGTCCACAGTTTTGGTTACCGCGTTGGCGTTTTGCCTTTAAATACTTTAAACAAATATCTTCTCAATTTTTCAGATATAATCGTCCATAAGCCGGGTGAAACCTGAGATATTTCAACCAAATTCGGTGTGCCAATTTGCACATATGTAAGGAAGGTAGGTGTGCTAAGTTTCACTGGAATTGCTTGTATTTAACTGTGGACGCATGCCTAAGTGCGATGACGAACGCCTAATCAAAAATGGAAATTTTCAAATTTTTCCAATATAGCCAAATTTTATATCAAATTAAGTAAAATGAGAAGTTAGAGCTAGTTTAAGTTCAAAGTAAGTAATAGTCGGAATGAGCTTGACCAAATCGTTCAAACGCCATGTCTCGCTGGTTGCTCGGCTTGTCGTTGTAATTTATGCAGTCCAAAAAACCTACTTGTAGAGGGTTTGAATTGATGAATTTGTCATGCCGTAGTCTTTTATCATCCTATGTGTACGCGACTTCGAAGCCCTCAGCAAGGCATACTAGCGTAAATAATAAATTGCCGGGATTTGAACTGCAATAAATTGACTATGGACCCTAAACAATTTGTCTTGGTTTTAGACACGTTATGGGGTATACTATACCCGAAAATGAGCGAAATCGGTTACTATAAAATTTGGTACCCGGCGATTCCTCCCCCCCCCCCTCTAAGACAGGGCAAGCATGATTTGTCTGTGAAAGCTTGTTTTTATTTTCATAAAATTCTGTTTCTGATTCCTGTAAGTTATTGCGGAGTAGTGGCAAATTTAAAAAACCCAACAGTTTCTGTTATTTATTTTCCGTGATGACTGAATATCAACTTTTAGCATTGACAATATCATATAGATATAAAAATAAAATACATACATATGCAAATATCATGTTGTAATTTACATAATTCATAATATAAGAGTGAATTCCTTAAATATTGCAAATTGCCTCAAACTCAAAGTCAATTTTTCCGCAAAAATCTGGCAACAGGACTGACAGTAATCGATAAGGCTATGGATGTCACAATCAATTACCTATTCTAGTCTATTGACTCCCGTATAGTAGCCGTAACAGCGAAAAATCTTAAGCTACGCTGCAAAGATCAGTATAGGTTGGTATTGTATCGGTTACTTTACAACCATGTTTTTTGTTGCTTTACAAACTTTTTGTTTTACTTGTATTTTTGTTTACCCCAGCTTTCGACGGAAGTATCATACAATATATAGCCCCAATTAATATCGGAGAAATGGCCAATCACGAAAATTTCTGTCAGCTACTTGATTTGCCTGATTCTGTTGTGGTGGACATTTTTCGACGGCTTCCGTGGCGTCAAAGAATCCCTTTGGAAGGAGTTTGTATTCGATTTCGTAGTCTCGTTATTCAGTCATACTCCAATACGAATTGCATGATTCTTGGAGGAGCAGAAGTATGTCAACATGGACGTTGTTTGGGCCATATTGGAAACAATGCAGATGACACAATTTTCATGGAAGAAACCGACAATTCGGTGGACAATCTTGCTGCTTGGGTTATGACTCGATTTTTTGAACTGAAAGAGCTCTACTTGCTGAGTCCGATTAGTGAGTCCGTTGCCTGTTTCGGGCCCGAAATCCGGGCCGGGCCTCGGGCCTGTTTCGGGCCCAAAATCCGGGCCGGGCTCGGGCCGGGCCTGGCCCGGCTCGGGGCCCGGCCCGGATGTCTAGGAACGGCCCGGCCCGGGCCCTGCCCGGATTTTTCGCTAACGTGACAACACTACTGGTGGGGAAGTTCTGGGGAAAAATCCGGATTCTGGAAGGGGTGAGCGACCCCTCTGCGGGGGTGAGCTCCAGGTCTGGGGGGGTGAGCGCCCCCCAAGCACACGTATACATTTATAGATATATGCTAAACTAAAGCTACTGTGCTGCAAGAAGCTGAGCATGTTAGCAGGGATATAAAAACTGTAAACACAGAAGTTCAAAGCACCCGCTTAAATAATTTTTACATGAAAAAATCCTGTAAATAATTCTTTTACACGGTAAACTTTGCCAAGATTTTTGACACGATTCCTTATTTTAAAAATTGACTGCAGTATTACATTACAAAATGGTATTTTTGCTGGTTTCTGCTAAAACAGGTCCAGTTCCGAGAAAGCTCAGTGAAAAGTTGTGAAATTCCGGGTCTCAGAATTACGGAGTCTCTGGAGCGTTACGAATTGCTTTGCCAAATCCAAAAAATTCCCCTCGGCCCACAAATCCTCCAAATCCATTTTACATGTTTGAGAATTAGATTTTCAAAGATTCACGGTCTATATTTATATAGAGAAAGGAGAGAAGATTTAAATGCAGAAAGAAAATTGTATGTAATTCTACTGTTTTCTGTCTTGTAGTCAGAAAATTAAGCTATTTTGCTTTTTCCATGTGGTGATATGAAGGGGCGGCTGCCATTGTCTTCAGTTTCTAAGTTAAGTTTATGAAATTTTTACATCAAACATTCTTCAACCAATAGACTGAAGACCAATTTTTTGCATGGTTGGAAATTGTGGAAATAATAAGCTAAGTTTCATTTTTTCTCTGTGGATATGTAAGAATCACAGAGTATATACTTCTGCCACTTTTCTCAAATCTTAAACTACTTATATCTTATACTGGTAGGTGACTACAACTTATATAACTATTTCCGCACACTCTTAGAAATGTTCCTGTAGAAACTACAGGAATCACTTTTGTAGATGATAAGTACAAAAGCTTTTGTAGAAAATACAGGTTGAGTCTTGTAATTTCTACAGGTCATCGTTGGTAGTGTTTACCGGACATACTTTGGTAGAATTGATTACAAGTTAGACCAGTATTCAGTACAAATGAAACCTGTAGTTTTCACTGGTTTACAGGTTTGCTCACAGGAAAGTACTCGATACGCTGATAGCGCAAATTTTGTAAATAAGGGCGACAGTGGTCATAATTTTTGAAGACTGAAATTTTTGAATTTTTTCAAATTTTCAGTCTTTCAACACCCAGTGGGTGATTTTTTGTAACGGCCGCTCCCTGCTTAAAATATTTTGGGAGCGGCCGCCCCCTGCACCTCCCCCCCCCTTTTTCCATTAACAGGTCGCTCCAGTAAAATTTACAGGTTTTGTCTTGTAAAAAATACAGGTTTGGTATCTGATATAAGAAACTAAATTGTCACATTAGCACCTGGGACCCTAAAAATTTGGATTTGGAATTGGATTTGTATCCACGACTTTTTGATTAACGCTCCGACGGTCTGCCAACTGAGCTACAGTCGCATCAAGCTGGAGAAGTGAAGAAACAATGAATAAATAATGCGTTTTTCATGCGTTCAATAATGCGTTCGATTAATATGCTTGCAGTTATTAGTTGGACACTGTGGAAATTGAAAATTATTTAATTGCGGGTTGAAAATGGAGTTCGCAGGTTCACAACTGACGAATAACGGTAATTTCGAATTGAATGTTCATGGCTATTTCCATTCTCTGGTCGGACTAAGTTTTCCCTGGGCTATTTCGCTAAGAATGACGGTAAGTGAGCCAAGGCAGTGGCTGGAGAATGGCTGCAATTCTGGCCTATCACGAGGTGCAGTAGAATTGCTCGGTTAAGGGGGGGGGTGTCAGTGTATTGCGCGATCATTTGATTTTTCGAAAATATTAAAAATCAAAAATCAAGAAACAACGCGTTGATTTTTGTTTTTTGTTTTTTGCTTTCTCTGTAAAAACAAAAAACATCAACTTGTTATTTGTTTTTAGTTTTTCCAGCAAATAATGTCCAAATAATTTCCAGCAAATAAACAAAAATCAAATATCAAAAATCAAACTTTTTCTAAAACTACCCGTTATTGCATTGAACTTGGATTCAAAAGCAAAAATCAAGAAACAAGCGCTTGATTTTTGTTTTTTGATTTCAAAACAAAAATCAAAAATCAAGAAACAAGCGCTTGATTTTTGTTTTTTGATTTCAAAACAAAAATCAAAAATCAAAAAACAAGCGCTTGATTTTTGTTTTCTGATTTCAAAACAAAAATCAAAAATCAAGAAACAAGCGTTTGATTTTTGTTTTTTGATTTCAAAACAAAAATCAAAAATCAAGAAACAAGCGTTTGATTTTTGTTTTTTGATTTTTGTTTTTCAAACGCAAAATCAAAATTAAACTGCTCTCTTCAAGTTTAACATTTATTTGTATTTAAATAGTAATTAAATATTAATTTGTTAAATATTAATTGGTTAAATATTAATTGATTAAATAATAATTAATTAAATATTAATTAAATATTTAGTTTTTCTTGCGCAATTCCCCCCAGACGTAACTTCTGATTTTTTGACCAATAACTTTGCAATTTTGTATGTGTGCAATCTAATGGAGGCTGACAAATTCAAAAATTTAAAAATTAAAAGATTTAAAAAAAATTTAAAATTTTAAAGTTTTGTTTGGCAAGGGGGACCAAGGGGAACTGAAAATTTTTTGAAAAAATTTGCTGAAAACTTGAATACTGGGGGTTTCAGGGGCGGTTAGCACGAATTCGAAGTCCGTTTTTCGATAAAGCTGTTCATTAGCTTAATATGAGCTAAAGTTTAAGCTTAAGATGTATATAAGCTCATCCTGAGCTAACGAAAAGGTTTATCGGAAAACGAATTTCAAATTCGTGCTCAGCGCCCTTGAAATCCCTGCATTCAAGTTTTCAGCAAATGTTTTTCAAAAAACATTTCATTTCCCCTTGTTTCCCCTTGCCAAACAAAAATTTTAAATTTTTTTGAAATTTTTTAAAATCTTTAAATTGTGGAATTTCTGAATTTATTAACCTCGAGTATGCACCCATACAAAATTGCAAAGTTATTGGTCAAAAAATCAGAAGTTACGGCTGGAGAAATTGCGCAAGATATATTTTGGCACATATGACCCTACCTGCAGAAAAATACTAAACGTCTGTATCTTATCTGCATCTAAAGGAATTACTCTTCAAAGTTGAAGTTTCGGCAAAAATTTAAAAATTTTTGGCTAACGAAAGGAATATTTTATTACTGGTGGCAGCCAGGGGTTTTTTTTTGGTTTTCGGATTTGCGTCAACCTTGCGTCCCGCTAAATTTAAGTTGCGTCCCGTTAAGAAATTTAGCGTCCAGGCAGAAATCTTGTTTTAGCGTGTTTTTAGTGCAAAAATTGTTTTATTTATAAAAATTTCGATAATTTCTTTAGTGCAAAGCTATTTTAGACTGTTTAAAAAGCTGATGCTGCTTAACGGTGATGCACGATTGCAGGATTACCTACCAAGAATATAGATGCGTCCAACATACAGGACGGGGGTCTGGGAGGCGGAGCCCTCCAGAAGTTGAAGATTTTTTTGAAATTTCAGGATAATCCGTAATGGAAATGTTTATAAAGATTTTATTTGGCGTCTGTTGCAGAACTTAGTTATTTTTGATATATATTAATGACACACATTATTCCGATATTTCACTGTTAGTTAAACTAATTAAAGTATTAAAAATTTATGAAATATTTTGGAATATCATTGAGAAGAAAGGTAGCAAACATTAAAACATACATTCGGTTTCGCAAACTTTGACAATTGGTGATCCTTGATAGCAGGATTATTGCAAATGAGCACCGGGGGGTCTGGGGGGCGGAGCCCCCCAGAAGTTGGAGATTTTTCGAAATTATGGATTAAATCCGTTGTGGAAATGTTTAAAAAGATTATTTGGCAACTGTTACATCTATTCTAACTAAAGCTCCTAACGCTAATGCATTTTTTGTGTTAATTGCATCTGTGAATTCTTGAATTTTGAATAAAGTCAGTATAAAGTCAATAGAGAATTGTGTATGGTCCGTGCAGCGTTATTCAACTGCAAAACAGTGAAGCATTTGTAAATACTATTAACGGTAATTACGATAAATTGATAGTGAATTGCTCGTACATAGGCCTTTTGTATTTGAAAATTTTAGAAAAATGGTAATCTTGCATTATTTCGCGAAAAACGTTTTTTTAGAAGAACCAAAAAATTTGGATATTTTGCTACAGTTGCAAATTTTGTTAATTTCGGGGTTTTACTTTAGTACTAATGTTGATCCTGCCTGACCTGTTGAATGAGAAAAATATAAATGTATATAAATGCACCTAGTAATCTCTATGTATTTATTGAAGTGAAATTCACGAGTTCGAAAAGATCTGATATATATGGATGCAGATGGACAACAACTTAACAAATAACATTGAGTAACATTGAGGCATGACCTTGCACCTTGGCATTCCATGACCAAGTGGGAAACACCGGGGGTCTGGGGGCGGAGCCCCCAGGACCCGAAGAAATTTTTGGAAAAAACGAAAAAATTGGTACTGGAAACATTTAAAGTTTTTACTCTTACAAAAGTAAATTTCCTCCCGAATAGTGTTGTGCATTGGCCGGTGCGGCCAATGGCTTGCCAATGGCCGGCCATTGGCCGGCCAAGCCATTGGCCGTTGGCCGAGAAAATCTCGGCCAGTTGGCTTGGCCGGCCATTGGCCGTTGGCCGGCCAACGGCCAATGGCCAGCGGCCAATTGGCTGGCCGTTGGCCGTTGGCCGATGGCCGGCCAATGGCCGTTGGCCGGCCAACGGCCAACGGCCAACGACCAACTGGCTGGCCGTTGGCCGTTGGCTGGCCAATGGCCGAGTGCTGGCCAAGCTCAATTTTGCTGATCTTGTGCGTTAACTGTGTTGAAAAATTTAATTTTGCTGCATAATATCGTAAACATGTTGCTGTATCAACGTTACATTAGATACAGTACTACAGATTTTCACTTAGATGTTGACAATTTTTATCGTTATTAGCATTATTTTACAATTAAGTTTGCTAATTGCATGCAAATTTTAAGTGTGCTAACAACGTAGTTTTTAAATTTATCTGGCGGTGAACGTCTCATCACTTTATTGCGGTCCTCCAGCAAAATTAAAACAGAGTTATCGCGGGTTGGAGCTAAATGTTTGGAAAAACTATTTTACAAATATAGTAAATTGTAAATTCTACTACTGAAATAAAGTTTAATTAAGTTGACACCTAATTAAGCACGGTAGACGAAAAAAATAGTAAATTCCAGCTCGCCAACGTTGACAAATAGCTAAAGAACGGCCAATAGCTTACGGCCAAGAAGCAGCCAACGGCCAACGAGCGGCCAACGGCCAACCAGTTGGCCGTTGGCCATTGGCCTTTGGCCGGCCAACGGCCATTGGCCGGCCATCGGCCAATGGCCAACGGCCAGCCAATTGGCCGTTGGCCATTGGCCGTTGGCCGGCCAACGGCCAATGGCCGGCCAACGGCCAACGGCCAATTGGCCGGCCAACTTCAAACTCCGGCCAAGCCAAGCCAAGCCAACCATGGAAATTTTCGGCCAATCCCAACACTACTCCCGAAATAATGTTGCGTCTAGCTTGCGTCCCGCTAAAATTTCATTGCGTCCAGATAAGAAACTTTGCGTCCAGACGCACATCTGGACGCAAAAAACCCTGGTGGCAGCTATAAGGCTGTAATTTTGCATAAATGTAGGCCCTATAGGAGTACTAATTTGTGTCAAATGGCAAAAAATTCTGACGCAAGAAAAATTTTTTATGTCAATTTTAATCTTCAAAACTTGCCGAAACCGCCATTTTCAATCTGTCGGATCCTGTGTAGAGGCTTTCTGCAGCCATAGAAGTCGCAAACCTTTACTAATAGAGCTGAAATCCTTTGTGGGGCTGTTTTCGACCTAGCTGAGTTCAAATATCTCAAAAAAATGTTAATTTCAAAAAATTTTATTTTTTCGATTTCTGGGATACCATTCCCCAAAAAAGTAGTTTTTCAAAATTTTTTAAGATTAAAATCGACATAAAAATTTTTTCACGCGTCAGAATTTCTTGCCATTTGACACAAATTAGTACTCCTATAGGGTCTCCGTTTATGCCTTATAGCTCGCACCAGTAATAAAATTTTCCTTTCGTTAGCCAAAATTTTTTAAATTTTTGCCGAAACTTCAACTTTGAAGAGTAATTTCCTTAGATGCAGATAAGATACAGAGATTTAGTATTTTTCTGCAGGCAGGGACATATGTGCCAAATCATACTGGCGAATGGCGAAGCTTGGGCCTAGCAGTCAGCAGAAATTTTTAATTAATAATGTGTTGGCAGTTTGCGAAAAATGGGGGGGTCGAGCATATAAACGCGACGGCTGCACATGGCTGGAAGGCAGCTAAGATCTCAGTACCCGATATTTTTTGACCACACCCATGCTCTATATCCTCGCCAAAAAGTAGGCAAATCGGACAAAGTCGGGGCAAACCTTTTAGTAGCCCTTATGCGCCGTGCGCCAGACCTGATTTTGATTACTTCACAAAGGGCTCTTAATTTAGGAGGAGTCTTGAGGCTTGCTCCTAGAATTGAAGAACGGTTTAGCACGGATACATTTTACACAGCAATAGTCTGCTCTATTCTATTTTGTGTATAGTTTTCTATTGGTAGCTAAATTGTGACGGTAAATCGTTGCGTTGTGTGTCCGTTTGAGGTTGCAGTGCAGCCCCAGCTTTTACCAAAACTGAACTGAATTGAAGGTTAAACTTGGTATACGATGTTAGCCCAGATTTGTTACTGTGTATTTCTGCCTGTTACAAATCTAAGCGAAATAAGCAAACTAAAATAAAGCTTTTCGAACGATGTTCAGCCTTTCAGCTAAATTTATTATACCCTTATGGTTTGATCCGGATTTTTTTGCATCAACCAACAATCGCTCAGTCAGTTGTGAAGGAGTCTAATCTACTAATCTCAATCTCATTTGGTCAGTTGTGGATACTTATGTAAGAAACTAAATTGTCACTTGAGCCCATGAGACCAGGTGGAATTTGAACCCATGACTGTCGGAATTTGAACCCGTGACTGTCGGATCAACTTTCCGATACTCTGCCAACAGAGCTACCGAGGCTAGAGTTGCACATACATCGCTAGAACGAGTTTAAATCCAAACTGAAGTGACTATAAATTAATAATGCGTTATGCAACGCGGGCAAACACAAATTGTTACTGGATCTGGACTTGGACAAATCTGCTTCTGAAAATTTCTTACTCGATATTAACGGTTTCGGAGTTATCGATATGCCAACGACGCCAGGGTGTGCTAACAATGCTTTAGTGAAATTCGTTAAAATTACTGAAATAGACTTTATATGTACTGCAGTTTTCAAAGAAACTGAGGGTGGTTCGGAAAATGGAAACTCTCTGAGATGACCAACAGAACGGCAAGTAAAGGTTGGAACACTACGGATTTAATGCAGAACATAAGCACACAAAGTCATGATTCGCATAATCTGCATTAGCTATGTATAGACATCATCTTTTATCTAAATTATCATGAATTTCAAAATGTCGAATCCTAACGTGTACATGGAAGGTTTTGAAGTGAGGGTGGCTGGCCATCGCATCGGCTTGGAGCTCAGTTCTTCCCAGCGCAAATTGATTCTGACATTTCTCGTTTCTGGGCAAAAATCGACAATTCAGCCAGTTCACCCTCTCCTCCCCTCCAAATGCCTCCAGCACATGTCTTGTCGAAATCGTTAAGCTTCCTTTGGCTAAATATATTTTATTCGGGCAACTGTTCACATTATTGTCCGAGGTTGCAATTCCAGTAGTTTGCATCTAAAGTTAAACAGTGATACAGTTGTCAGATGTGGCCAAGATGAGAGTCGAATCATCCGAAATCAAGGTTGACTCTGGATAATCTAAAAGATTAGGGCGAAAAAAATGATGCCAATTCGCCAATCGACTGAAATCTTTTCGGACAATCATTCGAGCTCTATCCGATTCCAGTTTCACCTGAACGTGAGAATAATTGGTAAGAGTGTATTCTAACGTATCCATATTCGCCCCAGCATCAATCAGACTTTGGCGTTTCTCAACCAAACCCTGAAGTAAGTCTTTCAGCAGTTCTTGTTGACTCTGGACGCGAAGAAGTTGTAGTTTAGGAAGTGAGCCCAGCGCATCGCCAAAGGACCTTCCCTTTGCTGTAGTGTAAGGACTCGGCATGATAAAGATATTAATATCCAGTGTTTCAAGGAACGAAGACGCAGACTTCAGATAATCTATATAGACATTCAGCTCGGGACATTTTAAACCCATCCATTCCGATGAATGAATGGATAACTTCAAAAAGGAAAGATATTGAATGCCTGAATTGGCAGAGATCACCCTACCAGGACCCGTTCATTATCTACAATGGTAAGAGATTTAAAAAATGAACCAACTCGAATTCCAGCCTCCTCGTTGGCAAACTTGACGTAATTTAATCGCAGATCTTGCAAAAGAGGACAGAAAAGTTCACATTCTAAATGGACTTCGTTGTCTAAAAACAGACGTGTGATGCCGTTTAACATTCCGTGAAATGATAAACCAGAACCACTAGATTTATCCGACCTATAATGATTGAAACCAAAATCAGCAGGATTTATCAGCAGCGTACAATTTTGTGATTTACATCCCAACTTCAGAGACTCAAGATTTGGCCAAACTTGTAGCCCCCGGGAAATCGACTTATCCAAGACATTCCAACCATAAGCATAAATAAAAATGCTTAAACTTTTAAGGCAAACAAGGTTGCTGATACAAGAACTAATTAAATCAGGTTCAGGGGAGTCTACATAGACAACGGCCGCCAAATGGACCAGATTTGGATTTCTTGCCAGAACGCCGGCCAGAACGACCGAATCCACTCCTGTATTTGTATACACGAGACGCTGCAGCTTACCAGAGTTGGTTAGCTTTTGAAAAACAGGAGGCGTTATTGACCATCCCCGAATGCTCAGGCGAAGCAAATTTGGAAAAGCAAACTCAACGGGGTCTAACACATAAGTTTGGGAGCATTCGAAGGACAATTCTTCCAACAAGGGACAATACTGGCTTAGAGTCGGTAATACTTGGAGAGACATGTCAGTGTGAACAGACAACTGCTTCAACTGGTGGACTTCACCGCTGAATTCGGGAATAAAAGACCTCAGGCGAGGCCGCGGCATATTGGATGCAGCATCGGGGCCTAGTGGCGGAGGGTTAGGCTTTATGTTCATCCCACCCACTAAATCGCCGTCCCGAAAGTACTGGACAGTCAACATTCGTGATACGAAGGTGACTGGAGATTCAAAGGGTGCCAAGAATTGAACCATTTTACTGAAATCTTCTCCACTTAACATACTTTCGTCATAGTAAAGTTTCAAGGTCACATTTCTAGGCAACGCTTTCAGTTCCCACTGATCTGTAGGATTCTGTAAGCTGACTCCGAGCGTATGCAAATTAGGAAAGGCGTCGCCAATTCCGGCCAAAACGGATTCACTAATCGGACTCAGCAAGTACAGTTCTTTCAGGCCGGAAAACCGATTCATTATCCAGGTCACAAGATTGTTAATTGAATCATAGGTGATGTGCTTAAATCTGGGATATTTGATGGGCGTCTTAGTATCTGCACAGCCAACAATCAAAACATTCTTATTCGGGTACGTCGCTATAACGAGCTGTCAAAATCGAGTGGAAACGTTTTCCCAAGGAATTCTTTCGCGCCATGGAATCAGACGTAAAATGTCCACCAAAATAGAATCGGGCAAATCAAGAAACGGACAATAACCGTTATTAATGTTATAATTATTGGCCATGTCTCGTGCAAACCGCAGTTGCAGAAGAACCTGAAAGAAAAGACAACTGTTAATGCAGGCCATGTTTCACTTGTAATTCCTAAAACTTTCGGCCCAAGCTGAATGAATATATACCGACCGAAAAGTGATGGTTACCTCTGAAGAAGACTCGTGTTGCAGTGTAGTGCCTGTGCTCATCTGAAGCCAAATTATCATACTTAAGCTTAAGTACTGGTTTCATTCGGGTATTTTTTACTGTTACTGTTACATTACGAATTTCACTCTTACGTTCCCTTACGTCATAAGTCCATTACGAAAACAACTAACTGTTTTGGAATAACTTATTTCACGCTCATTAATATTGCAGAACCAGTCCCGTATTTTTAGAGAAAAACATAGGAAATTTTCAATTTTTGTCAGCATTTTGTAGTCTTCTGTTCAACTCAGTAGGCAGTAGAGATACTGATTTACTAGTTTAGGCTGGCAGAAGGCCACCAAATGCTCATTATTGCTTTGCAACCATTTAGCTGAACGGATAAAGGAGGGGGGGTTACACTGTCAAACTTTCGTTTGACTTTGTCCGATGAAAATTTTCCTCAAAGAAAAGTCAGACAAAATTCTTAAATTCCCTTGTTTAAATTAAATAACAAAATTCCCTTGTTTCGACAAGGTTACGATTTTTGAGGTGAGGTCAGAAGGGACAAATCTGGGTGAGTCAGCCGTCATCATGCGGATTAGTGTTATGGAGAGGATAACAAAAGTGTACTTAAAAGGGAGAGTGTAGCAAAAAGAAAACTAATAACGTACTTTATACAGACCTTTTGAACAAACACTGTCTCAATGTAAGTAATTTCTTGGAGTTGTTGGGGCTAATCTAAAGTTTGAAAACATTTGTGAAAACAGAAAACAGCAAGCACCAAATCTGAGTGAATGAAAATGAAACGTTCTGCAGTGAATGGTAGGACGAACATGTTTTTAAGGTCTATTATGGGCATGTTCTCATAATTCTTCAACTGAAAACTACCGAAAACATTTGAAAGTACAAAACCCGAAGCGATGGCAAAGAGTCCCATCAGCCAGCTATCGCAAGGCTATTTTTTATTACCTTTAACCTTCAACAAAATTCAATTAGAAACTTGTTTGCGTGCAAGATGAAAGCAAATATAATGAGTATTAAATTAATTTATGATTGAATTAATTTAGCAATTTATTAACTAATTTCCTGGCTCTATTCAAGATAATGGTTCTTTTTGGACATCATTTGCTAGCATGCGATTCGAACAAGTTCAAACTCAATAAAACTTCCTGAAGTAAATTTTTGGAAATCTAAAACCTTTACACTCTTTGAAAATCTGATGCTTACGTTCGGAGCACAGATTGCCTTATTTGGAGCGGCTGGATTCGCACCATACATGTGGCCGGCTCACCCCCCCAGAACTTTCCCTCCTCCACATGTCTGATTCGCACCCGCCTAGTTATGATTGTACACATACGAAAATGCTCAATGGTACAGTATCTAGAATTTTACTTTTGGAAGCGTCTTTTGTAGATTCATAGCATTTGGAAGATTTCAAGAAATTAATGAAAATCGACGGTTCAAAATTGATATCTTTAATATGCGTCAACAGCTGAAATTAGGTGAATGCAGGACGTTATTTAAATTCTATTTTAAGTTTCTCCTTGCAATGAGCTGTATTTGTTTGCTTGAAAAATATTCGAAAGGTATTATCAATTCAGGTGTGATATAGCCAAACAACTTTATAGTACAAAAATTGGAAAAGAAAGTTCAATGTTTTAAATTCTTAAAATTGATTTCATAGCTGGTTGCACAATAGAAGTCAAATCTCTTCATTCACTGATGTCGTTTTTGTGCTTAGAGAATTAAAATGCTAAATTTATTGGTTTAATTAGCAGGAAAAACTACTAAATTTGCATCTAAAAATTATTTGACGGACCGGGCCAGGCAGACCGTAATCTTCCACGGGCATGGCTGGATTTCCGGGGAAAAATTTTCACGGGCTTGGCTGGACCGAGCTAGAGAAATGCTTAACACTACGCCACAGTTTCATTGGGTGAACTCCCATATCAGGTACAACAATCGTCCTGTGCCCGCTTTCCTTAAAAAGAATGAATGGGCCAGGAATAACAAAATCCGAAGAAAATGGTCGAAAGCTCATAACGAGCAGAGTCAAAGAATTGTTCCAAATCTTGTCAGTGCATAAAACTTAGGTTTGTTTGCATGAGATGATAAGTGTCACTGGAAGTTGATCTGTAAAGTATACTTGACTCATCATTTCTACGATTTGGCCTTGACTATTTGCTATTTTAAAATCAAATTTTGACTCTAGTATTAACAACTAGAATGCTATGTCTTACTGTAGTCCTCTCCTCTTGAGGGAGGGCATTCAGAGTTGGAAGTGGGTCGCAAGTCGGGAAATCGGGTACCTGTCACCCGCGAACCCGTGACCCGGGATCCGCGACCCACAACCCGTGACCCACTGGGATTTCGTCGACCCACTTGACCCACTTCGTAATTTGGACATTTTCTGCTTATTTAAGTTGTGCATCAAGTCAAATTAACGGTTTAAAATGTAGGTACATAGTGAAATATTAAAGCTTTCAAACAAAACTTTGGCGTTCACAGCTAACTCCACCAGATTTCATCTACGTTTTCGTTAGTTCTGCGGATGCTATGCTATCTCAAAAATGTCAGGACCTCGATCGATCAGTAGAATCAGAATTTAGGCAAAGTTTTGAAGAATGTCTATTTTCTTGTAGTAATTTCGTTAACGTTCAGTTCATTCTTATTTATTTTTGCAGCTAAGCAGTAATTACCGCAGGAGTGACAACTAGGAGGGTCAATTATAACACTGTCCACTCATAACCTGGATATGATAACAAACTACCATTTTAACAGTTTATTTATATCATACATTTTAATTTTTAATTCGTTAATTTCGGTCTTAGTTTTAAAGTTTCGGTTCACCTGGTAAATTTTAATATACTTTACCTTTGCTAAAGAGATTAATGTGCACGCTTTATGCAAGCATTTCAGTAAAATCTCGTAACCTAATATTGGCATTTCACTCACGCCTTAGCATTTAATGTAATCCTGTTCTCTGCGAAAGTCAAAAACGAACTTTATGAAATTAATGAAAATTATTTTAGCAAAAAGTACAGTGGTACATGTTTATTTGTACAAAGTTCAGCAAATATGTAGAATTTCCAGTCACCTCATGATAACAAGGAAACCTGACATGAAGTCAAGCAAAAATGGAATGATCAAGAGTAGTCGAAACGATGATACAATCGTCCGGATTTGGGCCGGGCTGAGATAATCATGGACGTGGCTTCGGAAAAATGGATGTTCATTCTTTAATCCATAAAAATCTCTTCGAGCAACCATTCAGGCCCTATCCCATTCCAGTTTCACTTGAAACTGACCCATTAAACAAAAATCAACAAGACAGTAGTCTAACAGTGCTAAATTGAATCCAGCCTCGATCAAACTTTGTCGCTTGTTAACCAAGCCTCTAAGCGCCGGGCCCGGTTGTTGGATCGGTAGGCCCGGCCCGGGCCCGGTTTTTGGATCGGTAGGCCCGTCCCGGGCCCGGGCCCGGTCAGCCGCGGAGGCCCGGCCCGAGCCGGGCCTACCGGGCCTGGGCCTTGGAGGCCCGGCCAGGCCCGATCGGGCCGGATGAAACCCGGTCAAATTTTTGTTGTTCATATTTCACAACTTTTCCAAATATTCTCCACTAGAAAGTCTAATTTAAGCTTCATGGAGTTGTTTAAGTTTTAATAAATAGCGCTAACTGTTTTTGGCACTGTTTTTGTATGCCGGGCCTTCACCGGGCCTACCGGGCCTTGCATCGGGCCTCCGGGCCCGGGCCGGGCCGGGCTGGGCCCGGCCCGAGGCCCGGCCCGGTCGGTTCAGTAGGCCCGGGCCCGGCCCGGGAAATTTCTTAACGGCACATCTACTAAGCTCGTCTTTCAGCAAAATTTCGGAGCCGTCAACGCGGAGACGTTTCCATTTTCGCAGAATGCCCAGAGCTTTCCCAAATGACACTCCTCTAGCTTTACTGTAAACAGCCGATTCGAACTTGTACTCAATATTTAATGTTTCAATGTATGAAGAGGCAGAAATTAGATAATTTGCATGAGTTCTCAGCATTTTACTCACTGAAACATGAAAGTGGGACGAAAGATTTAAGATCACCATTTACGTTCATCGGAAATTTGAAATTTAATGGAAATTTAATATTCAACTTCACCTAGCGCAGACAAGTTCCGGCAAAGCACGGATCAGATCTGCAATAAAATAGGCCTAGAGTCGAGAGTTTAGAGACACTAGTCGATTAACGCGTCTAGAGAAAGAAAACCTACCTCGACTTACAAAACACAAGGTTACACCTGCAAAATTACTCCCTTCTTGGAAAGTTGAACACAAATTGTGTTGGACGTCCTCACTCCAACATCAGCTCAACACAACAAAATTGAACCTGTGAATGCGTCATGAAATTGACGCTTGAAAGCAACAAGGAGTCTTGGCAACGAAGAGCCATAAAGACCCATAAATAGAGATCGTTTTCAGGAAAAAATGAATAAGGGGTGTGCTCAAAATTCTTCTTCTCTGAAAGCGTATATGCGAGTTTAATATACGCATTTAAAGCGTATCCGTCTTTACATTTAAGCGCATATACGCTTCATAGTTTTTGCTGTAGTCTAATTTGTGTTTGAATAACATAGCCAAAATATTGCCATTTTAGCCACTTTTTCGGATAAATGTGCAGTCAGAAGGGCCGCACTTGCTTTGTAGTTTCATGAAAAAACGCAGTAGCAAATTGCAGATTGCAAGTAGCGATTGCAAAAAGTTAGTATAAAGCTTTTTACGTAAAACAAATAGTATTTTTCTTTCTTGCGGCTTCTGAGAAAGCGTATCAAAATTATCGCATATACGCTTTGATTTTTGAGCACACCCCAAGAGCATCAAAAAACCGTGAATACTAGAGATGAGCATTTCGGCCCGTCGGCCCGGACCGGGCCGGGCCGACATCCGTTTGTTAGCGGGCCGGGCCGACAAAATTTTATAACTGCGTTCCGGCGCGGGCCGTAACGGGCCGGATCGACTTTAGAAAATGTTCTAAAATCGCTAAAATTAGCTAAATATCTACTCGTTCTGGCTATTTTACAGCAAAATTTAACATTTTGTAGCATAATTTAGCAATTCCATATTGCATTGGAGCCTTTGAAATAATATTGTTAGTAAAAGTTTGGAAATTTTCTTTTGGCGGGCCGGGCCGGGCCTAATCTTGGAGCGGGCCGGGCCGGGCCGAAAAAATCCGGCCCGTCCTCATCTCTAGTGAATACAAAACAGACGATCCAAATCTTAAAAACGCATCAAGTTTATCCAATCAAAGGGGGTCCCTCTGAAAATTTGGTAGAACATTGGCAATGGAAATTCTACGAATAAAATTTTACGCGATACCAAAATAAACATGCGCTCCAAATTACAAAATGAGTAGGAAGCTGAATTCTGAACTGAATTTTTTAAACTCCTGTTTCAAATTGTTCTCGAACTGCACCCTACGTATATTAGAATATACAGTAATCCAGTAAAATAAGAATAATATAGTGACTGAAAATGGGTGTCCTCAATAACCAGTAATTTAAAACTGACTGGCGTTGCATGACCTAGGTGATTCGTTATAATTTATGGAGCCGCTTTATCACCTCCACTTGAGAAAATGTTTTACCACTTTGTGCATGCAACGCTGAATTTTTTTATAGCTGTATGAAAAAGAGGAAAATAACACCTGTCCAAGCACCGAGGGAGAGACCGTCCTAGCAAAGTACGACATGACTTTGTAATATAGAACATGAATTCTGGGTGTCACCTATTTTTAGTTATAAATCAAAAAACCGGTGGAAGTCTTTACTTGTGTGTTTCTTCAGTTTCCTATGTCATATTCATACAAAGCATAAAAGCATAACTATCTTGTTCCGTTTAAGTCGAAACCGGGCTTCCAGTTCACAACTGCAAACTTGTTTGCCCAGGTCGGTTCACATTATTACATTAACCCGGCAAATGCAATGCAATTGACGAATTAATCTAATAATTTAGCTTAACATGATCATTACCTTCATTATCATTACCTTGTGGCGAACTAAGGGAGGACCACACAATAAAGAATGTCACTTGAATCAGCTCAATCTTAATTCTCGGAAAATCTCTGAATTCCAAGCTCATGAAACTCGACTAAAACTGCATCTCCATTTCTCATAACTAATCATTACAAAACATCAGATAAGCATCAAAGTTAAGGATCAGAAAAACTGTCTTTAGATAATTTTTTGACTTTTTGAAAAATATAATTATAATGTTTCATAGGTTTCACCACACTCCGAGGGCAAAAATCTTTTATCGTTTTTATCTTATTCATGGCTTTTTGACTTGCTTTTCTTTTTGGTCGGGAACTTTCCTTTTGCCGGGAAGTGGACTTGCTGTGGTCAGAATTGGATGGAACTCTGACACTTTCTTGGCTAAGTGATCTTGGTTCTCCTAGCTTCGATCCTGAGTGATCTTTACCATCTTGTGCTGCGTCCAGGCTTTTTGGAGAAGGGACTTGCTCCGTTTCTTTTCCAAGCGTCGTTGACTGGTCTTTAACTCCGGGCCCGTCCCTTTTTTGAGGTTCTTGTTGTGACTTTTCCCCAGGTTTTCCATCATCGGACCCTTCATCCAAGGAGCATTCAATAGGAATCAAATGACCCAAGCTACGGGTCACAGTCTGGCCATTGCTTAAACGTACGGTTGCTCCCCTGGGTTCCCCGTCAAAGCTAGTCAGTATCTTTTCAACTATTCCCATCTTCCATGTCCCACGAGGCATATCTTCTTTTAGCAGAACCACGTGGCCTGAACGCGGCTGGGATTTCGCCAAAATTCGTGGTTGTTTGATGTTAGATTGCGTCCTTTCCCTTAGACTCAAGAGATATTCATTTCTCCAGTTGTCCCAAAATCTGTTCAAATGAATTTGTCCTTTGCGCCAAAGTTGTCGTATATGTTCGGCCTTGGAAAGGTGCGGCAGATAGTTGTGGTCCTCATTGTTCAAAACAGGAGTTCCTGTTTTCCGATTCGGAGATAAGAAATGGGACGGTGTAATAGTTTCCGGAGAATGAATGTCTTCTTCCACATACACGAGAGGCCTCGAGTTAACAACAGCCTCCGCTTCAGACAAAAATGTATGCAACTGTGGTACAGTCAAGCACAGGTTGCCAATCGTTTTCCTTAACGCCCGTTTTACAGTGCCCACCAATCTTTCATAATAACCTCCAGACCATGGTGATAAAGGTAAGATGAACTTCCACCCAATGCCATGGCTGGATACGTAGTTGGTAACGTCATCTCGGCTAATCACATCTTGCCAGACGTTTCTTATAACTTCACCTGCTGTTTGGAAGTGCTTTGCATTGTCAGAGAAGATTACTGTCGGCGCACCAAATCTAGCAATGAATCTTCGTAATCCAAGAAGAAACTGCTGAGTTGTCATATCCATCAGCAGCTCCAAGTGTACTGCCCGGACAACCAGGCATGTATACAGGCACACCCATGTCTTTAGTTTCTCACCAGTTTTCCAGCCTTTAACGTAGAAAGGACCGAAATAGTCAACTCCTACGTAATTGAACGGAACAGTTTGAGTTACTCTAACCTTTGGCAAAGGAGGCATCGGAGGGAGCTTATAAGGACCTCCGTCCCAATACTTGCACACTAAGCATTTTTTCAGAACTTTCTGAACAGTGTTTCTCCCCTTCGGTATCCAGTAGCTATTCCTTAACATCGAAAGAACATGAGAGGTGCCAAAATGCATCATTTTGTTGTGACAATCTAAGATGAGCAGTTCTACCAGATAGCTATCCTTAGGAAGAAGTATAGGTCTTTTGGCCTCTTCTGTTATGTCAGCATTTCCTAGACGGCCAAGACAGCGAAGTATGCCATTTTCATCTAAGTATACACCCAATTGGGTGACAGTAGTATGCTTCGTTCCGTTGACTATTGCTTCGAATATCTCTTTATAGTGCAAATACTGTGCAAGCTTAACAAGAACGTTCTTCGCGCATCGAATTTCCTCTGCCGAAAGACACGTCTGTTGAATCGGATTTCTTTTCAATACTTGGATAAATCTCTGAACCCAAGCAACGACACGCAGCAGCTTCGTCAAATTGCTGTATCTCTTTATATCAATAATCATCTCTTCTGTCGGTGTCGTAGTTAGTAGTGATGCTTCGAAAATTGATTGGGTTTGTCGTTCTTCAGCGGTTATAGACTGAAGAATTTCTGGTGTTATGTCTTGGAAGGTTACTGTCGGCCACTGATCTTCGGAAAGAAGTAGCCAAGGCGGTCCATGCCACCAAGCATTGTTTTGACAATGATCATTGAATGCACAACCTCTGGTAGCCACGTCTGCTGGATTCTCCTTTGTATTGACGTAGCGGAAAGCAATGTCATCAGTTGATCGGATTTCTTTTACTCTATTCTCTACAAATACTGAAAGTCTTTTTGTCGACTTTAGCCAACTCAAGGCACAGACTGAATCTGACCATATTATTTTCTTCTTTATGGCTAAATCAAGTTCACGGTGTACAAACTGCATTGCCCTTGTTGCAATCAGCAGGCTCATCAGTTCTAGTCTCGGAATGCTAAGCGGCTTCTGTGGAGCTAATCTTGTTTTCGCAAATATCAGGTTCACTGTAGTTTCTGGATTCCCCGCAATTCTCAAGTAGATACATGTTGCAATGGCATTCTTCGAAGCATCACAAAAGGCCACCAAATCACATGTGCCACTGTATCTGTTGGCACCGATAAATCTTGGTATACTGTATGACGGGAGTTTGTGCAGGTCTTCGGCAAGGACAATCCAAGCATTGTGTTCTTCCTCTGTAAGAGGTTGATCCCAGAAATCTTTTGTTATCCACAAATTTCGGAGAAACAACTTTATACCCAGTGTTACTGGAGTGAAAAAGCCAAGTGGGTCAAAAAAGGAGGCAGCTGCTTTTAGAACTTGTCTCCGACTGTTTATTTGACCCTCGATGGACTGAGATCCAACTGGTATGGTTAGGGTATCTTTGGTTTTTAGCCATCGGAGACCCAATACCTTCAACACTTCTCCAGTTGCTCGGTCATCTTCTGGTATCTGATCAGTAACAGCAGCAGAGTTGGTGGCCCATTCTCTCAAATTCATGGATGCACGTCGAAAAATCTCTTTTGCTTCTTGATAGAATTGGCATGCTTCCAACTCGTTGTCTACTCCAGTGATGACATTATCGACGTACACATTCTGTTTTATCTTCTTTGCAGTATCTGTGGCCACCAAATCTAAGTGATGATTCACCGTCGCTGCCAGCAAAAACGGACTCGACACTACTCCAAACGGGACTCTACAGAATCTAAATATGGCCAAGTTGTTTTGTGTTTCTGGATCGTGTCGATCATGTAACCAAAAGAATCTAGTGACATCTCGTTCCTGAATTTGAAGGCCGACTTGCAAGAAGGCCTTTTCAATGTCGCTAACCAAGACGATTGCTGGGAGACGGAATCTCAGTAAGAGACCGCACAAATCGTGCAGCAGGACTGGGCCTCTATACAAGCACTCGTTAAGAGTCGGACTGGACTTGGATGCTCTCGCAGAAGCATTGTAGACAATTCGAACTTTAGTTGTCGTCTTCTGTGGAGTGATAGCAGGATGATGCGGAATGTAGTGCTTCAAACTACAACTGCCAATGTCCTCATCTTCAACTTTTTCTATGATGCCTTTGATTTCCTGATTTTCAATTACATCGCCATACTTTTTAAACAAAGATTTATCTTCCTTCAGTTTCTGTGACAAGAAATGAAATCTTCGTAAGGCTAACTGATAGTTGTCAGGCAGGGAATGCTTTGTGTCCTTCCATGGACACTGAACGTAGTATCTATCATCCTCAAGCTTCACTGTAGACTTGAATATTCCTAGCGCTTTTTCGTCATCAGAGGACACTTCTCTGTCCTTTATTCCAATTGTCTTCAACTTCCACAGATTTTCAACGGAAGGTGTAGTGGCCAGGCACTCGTCGATGCTTTCCCTGAAGGAAAGTGTGGTATCGTTGTTGTGATCAGCAAACAAACCTACTGACATCAAGTTCAATCTGTATGACTCGTCGTTGCTTACCCTGCCAGTAAGAATCCAACCAAATTCTGAGGACAGCAAGTATAAGCCATCCTTCAACTCAATTTCCTCCATTCCCAGAAAGTCAGCATAGTAGTCGTTGCCAATGAGCAAACCAATATCGGTAGTTGTGTCGTTTGATGGAAGTGAATCAGCTAACTTCAAATTCTTGTTCTGTATGATATGTCGGATTTCCTTACTGATTCTGCATCGATTCAGGGAACCAGTAATAGTTGGCACCGTACTAACAGGAATAATCCTTTTCTTCGTCAACATATTTAGTTGAAGACGAACTAGCGGCGTCTTTATTCGTCTGGGCTTCCCAGATCCAAAGGTAATCAGAGAAATTTCTTCACGTTTTTCAATGTTCAGCTGAAGTTTGCGCGCTAGGGAATCCAATATATAACTTCTGTTACTACCGGAATCAAGTAGTACCCGAATCTTCTCTTCTTTCCCATTTTCGGGATTGCTCACAACAACCATAGCTGTTTGCAGGAGGACTTTCTCATTTGATGCGAGTAAGCTGTTTTCATGCTGTCCTGAGCAGGTGTCTTCTTTATCACTGCAATCGTCTTCATCTACAAGGTTCACAGTCTCTCTGTGTCGTGTTTTGTCACCAAATTTCTTCGGGCAAAGACTGCGATGATGGCTCTTTGTCTGGGCACAATGATAGCATGGCTTCTCATCGGGACAGTTCTTCCGCTGATGGAATTTGCTAAGACATATGTAGCATCTCCCCTTAATTTGACGTCTTCTTTCCTCAATAGACCTGTACTTCCTACACTCGTCTGTCCAGTGGTCACCTTCACAATATACGCATCTTCTTTCCTTCCGTTTTGAATTAGTTGCCAACGCTTCCGTTGTTTTCCAATTCCGACTACGGTTGTCATGTTCTCTTCGGCTATCACCTGAGGTAACACCTTCGCTAACCTTTTGTATATCCCCAGCTTCGCGTGCGCTCAAAAGTGAGTTCAATTTCTTCCGTAGTAGATCCACTGTCCAGTCACCATCATCTGACTTCATCTTTTCTAGTTCAATAATGACACTCTTCGGCAACTTGCTTCTGATCAATGAGACGAAGTGTCGATGGTTGGTATCTTCTCCAAGAGTGTTCAAACATCGGAGATGGCGCTCCACTTGGTTGTAAAAGGTCCGTAGCTTCACAACGGAGTCGGCACATGTAGGCAGATCCATCAACTTAGCGTAGTGAGCATCAATAACAACTTGCGGTTTTCCAAACCGCTCAACAAGAAGATCAACAGCAACTGTATAATTACTGTTTGTAGTTTCTAAACCCTCTATGCACTCCTTAGCTTTGCCTTCAACCTTAGCCCTCAGGTATGATAGCTTCTCAGCAGGTTGTAGTTTTGGATTTTTGTCTACTGTTGCACCAAAGGCGTCCCAGAATTCACCCCATTTTAAGACATCGCCATAAAACTTTTCGAAATCCAGTTTAGGTAGCTTTACTGATACTGCATGAGGCGTGTTTACATGCAAAGATTCTGGGCTGGAACCCTGACCATGTCCCAACCTTACAGATTCTAATTCCAAAAGTCTACCTAATTGCTCTTCTAACCTCGACGATTGGATGATTGGATTGGATGATCGTGGGATTTACCATCCTGTCCTGAAATCCGTCTATCCTTGCCTTTAAATCTAACACCATTTCAGTTATTCTTGCTTGAAAGTCCATGGATTCTTCTACGTCTTGCTCTTGGTCTTCATCAACCAGGGCACTTTGGATCTTCCAGTCTAAGTCGGTCAACTTTCGACCATACTCTTCCAACGTCTTTACTTTACTGCTTGTGGCTGTAGTGGTGGCTTCATCACCGTCTAAAAGTTCATGACAGCTCACCAAAACTCTTTTCGCGTGATTGCGTAGTGCATTACGCTGGCACTGTAGCAATTGAAGTTCTTTAGGGTCTGGCATCACAAAAAGGGGATAATGTAAAGTTAAATGCGAAAAAGTACCATCGGGTCGTAGAATGTTAGCTGGGGGCTCCAAATAATGTGGCGAACTAAGAGAGGACCACACAATAAAGAATGTCACTTGAATCAGCTCAATCTTAATTCTCGGAAAATCTCTGAATTCCAAGCTCATGAAACTGGACTAAAACTGCATCTCCATTTCTCATAACTTATCATTACAAAACATCAGATAAGCATCAAAGTTAAGGATCAGAAAAACTGTCTTTAGATAATTTTTTGACTTTTTGAAAAATATAATTA
>JASAND010016824.1:0-11108 GCA_030248195.1 Trissonchulus latispiculum
TGACCCCTCAACAGCAAGCCCATTTCTATCTGGCAAAAGCAAATAATGGGATCCCGTGGAAATTTCGCTCTTCCATGAAGGCGAAATGGGCGACTATGGACCAAATCTGCGCAATGATTCGCCATTATTCAGTTGAAGCTGTATTTACAAATGGGGCGGCCCTGCGGGAATCGATGCAGCAGGCCTTCTTGCGGAACGACCTGAACATTGGCATCTATATGACGCCGGTGAGCATTTGGGATTTCCATCTTTTGCTGAAATGGGAGACGTGGAAGGTTTTCCGTGCTGCTCAGTCCACAAAGACATTACATCGAGATGCAAACCTTCTTGCTCCCTACACCGAGCTGCACAGCTGGTGAAGAGATTTTCATGTTCTCCGGCTAATACTGCTGTTTGACTCTTCAACAGTGTGTTCTCGAAAACTGTATTGTTGATTGGATAGCTGTATTATACTGTTTGCGAAGTTGTTTATTGTATAGTTGTGTTGTGAAGTTTATGTTTACTTCAATAATCAAACCTTCTGACTGTGTTTAAATTCTGTAGGGCTTAGAAAACAGGAACGATAAACTCAAAAGTCATCGTTTGAAATCATTGAGCAGGTGTTGCTCAGCAGGAGTCTGACTTAGATATTCTAACGGTCGTTTCCAGTCAAGACTGTTTAAAATTCGCTGTCATAATGAGAAGTTAGTTTTTGCGTAAAATTCAGTTTTGACCCGACACAAATTAACGACCAGAACTTGGTCAAGTCGTATTCGCGCGTACATATTGCCCTGATTGAAAGTGAAAGTACAGTGAAATTCACGTATCGTGTTGCTTGGTAGTCAGCTTAAAAATTGGTAATGTACAATACTAAGATTAACTGATAGATGAAAACTAAGCCCATTTTTAGAGTCCGCATGCCCAAAAACCCGGTATACAAATTTTTCCCGGTGAAAATCGACAACTTTTAATTTTAATCTAGGGTTAGCCGTGGTTCCGGCCAAGGGTCACTTGCAGCGTGGAGCTTAGGTAATACAAGGAAACTAAGCTCGTATTTGAATTCTACATGGTCGAAAACCCCCTAGATAAAGTTTTCCTGGCGAAAATTGAGAACTTTCAATTTTAAGCTTAGGTCTGCCATGGTTCCGGTCATGGGCTAGGTACAGATTGGAGCTTAGGTTGTAGAGGAAAACTAAGCTCATATTTGAATTCTACATGCCTGAAATCCCTATGCACAAATTTTTCCCACTTAAAATAGAGAATTTTCAAATTTAAGCTTGGGTCAGCCGTGGTTCCGGTTGTGGGCAAGCTACAGCACGGAGCTTAGGTTGTCGAGGAAAACTAAGCTCATATTTGAATTCTACATACCCAAAAACCCTATAGATAAGCTTTTCCCGCTTAAAATAGAGACTTTTCAAATTTAAGCATGGGTCTGTCATGGTTCCGGGCGACCAGAAGCTGAGCCGCTTTCACCTCAGCGCCGCTTCGCCGCTTACACCACCCCCACCAGAGCCTCCCGGCCTCTCGGCCTCTTTACACCACCACCCCCACCAGAACCTCCCGGCCTCCCGGCCTCTTTACACCACCACCCCCACCAGAACCTCCCGGCCTCTTTACACCACCACCCCCACCAGAACCTCCCGGCCTCCCGGCCTCCGGGCCTCCTGGCCTCTTTACACCACCACCCCCACCAGGCGCGACGCCTGGTGCTCACCTATTACTACTTAAAGTTTTTGTGGCTACGACTTACATTGCGTCCGCAATGAATTTTTAAACAATTTTACCAAGAGTGCATAGTTGCACTATTATTAAGAAGAAGAGTAAGCCACTAGAGGGCTTCTCTTCACTGCATTGCGTAACGGTGCTCCGACCACAATACGCCAATGTTCCCCCGTTTGGGGGGGGTCGACCAAATCGACATCGCATACCCCCCCTCCGTTTGGTGGGGGGGGGGGGGGTAGCCAAAAAGAGGTCCCCGTTTGGTGGGGGGGGGGGTAGCCAACAGCCAATCAGATTGCAGAAACCCCCCCTCCGTTTGGTGGGGGGGGGGTAGAGCAGAGGATTACGGTAGTTTTTGTTCTATTCGAAAATGGGTCCCCGTTTGGGGGGGGTCGCTCAAGCAGGCTAAGTTTTGCTCATTCGGATTGGCGGTGGGTGACCCGCCCCCAGCGGGGACCACTTTTGTTGCCCCCCCCAAACGGGGACCCTTTTGCATACCCCCCACCCAACGGGGACCTATTGTGTCTACCCCCCCCCCCAAACGGGGACCCTTTTGCAAAAGCCAGAAAAAGCCTGCCTACCCCCCCCCACCAAACGGGGAGGGGGTTTCTGCAATCTGATTGGCTGTTGCCTACCCCCCCCCCCCCCACCAAACGGGGAGGGGGTATGATTTGGCGACCCCCCCCCCCAAACGGGGGAACATTCGCGTATTGTGGTCGGAGCACCGTTACGCAATGCCAAGAAGAGGAGCCCTCTAGCGGCTTACTCTTCTTCTAATATATAGAAGAAAATCATGGACTCTTGATTTTACCTTTTCAGCTGGTGTTTGGCTCCCTTTGATGTTGCCGCCTTGATTTGCCTGAACCAGTGTAGACTAGCAAAAACCAGCTGAAAAGGGAAATTTTTTAAAAATTCATTGCGGACGCAATGTAAGCCGTAGCCACAAAAACTTTATATCGTTGGATTCAGCTTAGATTGAACTTTATGATTATGGAATTTTTACTCACTTTTGCTAGACTCGCTATGTCGAAATTTTGGGTCAAAAAAGGGTATTTTTCGAAAAAATCGACTTTGAAATTTTGAAATCTCAGATATATCGAGTGAAAGCGGACGCCTAGGCGGTCCTGAAAATCTAATGGAAAAAATTGTTCCGTTGAGCGAGTCACGAGTAATAACCAGTCAAAGTCGAAAAAGCGGCAAAGACCAAAGGATTTTGAAATTCTAAAAAATTGAATAACTCACGCAATTTTCAGCCAAAAAAGTTGAAATTTGGGGTTTAGCACTTTCATACACTTTCATACTTTCATACAAGGGGAAAATTTGCCTGAAAAAATCGAGGCAATACCAATCCTTCTGTACATATAAAAGCGGCGCCCTTTGAAATCGCACGGGAAATTTTAAGAAAATTTTTTCACGAAAAGAAAGATCTCATTAGTCCGGTTCAGCAAATATATACTTTGTGGTAGCTATCTTGAAGCGTTTTTGAGATATAAAGAAAACAATTTCGCTTTCTACATTTTTTGGTCAGACTTTAGTAACTTCCGCATGCAAGTTGTAATTTGCATATGCAAGTTGCAAGTTTCCAGTTTTATGAAACTGGCCCCAGGTCGCGTTCCAAAAGAATCTCTTAAGTACCAAAAGGCTGAAAGTCTACTTTTGTGGATGTCCAAGAGCTGTCAAGTAGGGAGTTAGGAGACTTCCTATACCCATTTCCAAAGATTTCTTTTATGTTTTGCGGGCGATGCCCTACCTCAGGAGAAATGCTTAGGAGTAGTGGGTAGCACTCATAGCTTAGAAAACATTTTGAAGCTCAAGTCTCTTAAGAGACCATCAATTTGATCTTAGGAATGCTTAGGAGGATTAGTCTGCAACTCGGTATAGGTCTGTTGTAATTACGATTTTTTTCTGTGCAATCTAATATAGAGCGCACTTAAATTCACCGATGTTGAAGATTTCGGTTTCGCTAGTGCAATTTCTGAAAATTTGTCTAGCAGCTGTCTATCCACGAATAGATCCCGCAAAATCACCGCGCGTGAGGGTAGGCTAATTTTGTACTACCCGCGGGCACCCGTGGATACCCGCTAACTACTTCCAACTCTGTGCAGACGATGTAGATCCGATATCGATGATTTATGATATAATGTTGTAGATCACATTCATATGTGGCTCAATTTCATACTTGTCTATATTAAGTAAGTAACAGCTTCCAAAGTGGACTGAATGTAAGGGAAGCGCGACCTTAAGTGTTTTAATGTGTTTTAATACACTATTTCATATGTCTTTAAATCTGTCTAATCTATTTAGGTTAATCCGTTTAATCAAATCAAGAAAAGGCCATACCTGAACGGGAGGTCAAATTTCACTGACATTTGTGGAAGCAAATTTGGGTACCCCTTGTGAGAGCGATTTTTCTTAAGTGTACTTCTAAAAGCGATTTTTAAAGCGTTTTTTGTCGTTGTCTAATGAAAAACAGCGATGTTTTAGCTAAAACAACGTTTTTCGGACGTTTTTTAGCAAAAAATTGCCATTTTTAACGAAAAATTTCGGCGAAGCCGGAAAATGTTTGGTAAATTTGGTCGTAAAACCTATTTATTGGGCAATTTTCTTACCCCTTGTGGCCAATTATCTTACCCCTTGTGAAAGCAATTTTGCGACCCCTTGTGGGCGACTTCGCCGAGGGGGGAAATTTCCCCCCCCCCTTGTCCACCTGTGGAAAAGGCCCTATATATTGAATGAACTATCACATTTAAATTTTCTTTACATGTTTCTCATTTTGGTGTCCAAATATTTTTCATAAAATAAATACAATAAAAAACGATTGTGTCGGTACCCATCAATTCTTGTTTGTCTCTTGTCGTCTTAACTTCAATAACAGCAGAAAGCTCAGGTTTGCTTGATTGGAGAGCACAAAAGCACGAACTACAATGGTTTTCTATGTTTCTGAACATTCTTAAAGCACACCAAAAACACGGAACCACAAAAACATTAAGCACGAAGCACTGCGCTTTCTCACCATCTTAAAAGGTAAAGGTAAAGTGACCCCTGGAGAGAACTCCAACCTACAGAAGGTTATAGGGTGCCGGTACTTATCTCCGGATTCACAGCCCGAAGCCAGGAGCGACAACTCTAATGTTGACTACATCTGTGGAAGGGGGGCTATCCCTTCATCAGGCATTACGCCAGAACACAGACTCCTGTTACCTTCCCACCGCAGAGGTACCCATTTACCAACCAGTTTAGGATAGACAGCTGTATTGGCTGGAGCCCACGGCGAACCCATATGTGCTTAGTCACTTGCTCAAGGGGATTTCTGAAAGCCTTGTAACAGCGGGGGCTCGAACCTAGGACCGTCAGATCTTTAGTCGAACACCTTACCACTCGGCCATTACGGCGCTGTCACCATCTTGAACTGTCCAAGCATCAAAAATAAAGGTACAAAGCACAAAACACTCCATCGCAAACCGGGCCTAAGAGTATAACTGCTTGTAAGCACTCTGCTACCAGCAGTAACTAATGTATCTCTTCTGCACGCTAACTGTAAAACCCCGCCCCCACAGATATACGTCCACTTCAAATAAGTTTGCCTTGCGTTCAAAGCAGAAAACGGGGCAGATTAAAGCCAAAAACTGAAACTTTACTGGGCTATACAAAGATTTGCGCAGGTAATTGCTCTATCGTTTTAAAACCTTTCACCAAGCTGTGACTCAACAAGAGCAACCGATTTATTTTTAGTTAGAAGCCAGTTCTAAAAAAATCTACTTAGAGGATCGTTCGTTTTCTAATTTGTTTCCCCAATCCGGCTATTCGTCGTGGTGGCTGCCGATCGTGCCTCAGAGCTTTCCGTTGGAGACTGCGGTTCAGTTGCCACAACTCCAGTCATTGGCTGTTGCTGTTGATCTTGCATCTGTCGATACCGCATGACAGCCTCTTCCTCCTTCCTTTTTTGACTGCTCCGAATGCAGAGCACTATACAGAGATTAATGAGACATCCGATGCAGTTAACAGCAGCACTAACGGCAATGATGATGATGAGTACTTCATCAAAGTTTACTGAATCATCAGGTTTGCTGTATTGGCTTCGTCGTTTATGGCGATTTCGTGCGCAATCGGGACAGTCTAGAAGTTGACTTTAAAAATGTTATTAGCGTTGACATTAGGTACATTTTCTAGAAAAGAGACTTCGTCCAATTCTGTACTAAAAGCAGTCAGTTATAAAATTATAAAATTGTAAAGCAGTCAGTTATGGACTGTGTCAAAATTAAGGCGTGTATCTAACCGCGTTACTCGCTTTATGCATACCGCGTAAAATTCCTAACGTAAGCGCGTTTTCTTTGGACTAAGCGTGTTTTGCTTACTACGAAGCCGACTTTTGTCTATAGTTTATGCTGCTTGGGACGGTTAGTATATACTCAACAACATTACCATCACAGGACAGACAGTACGCATGCATAGGCCGGCGTTTTGCAAAGCTTGTTATATAATTTTTTTAACGAAACTATTCACCGACAAAGCTAAATTGTAGCGCAGCTGTTTGAGAAGCAAGAGTTTGGTTTTAAATAAGCAAAAACTAAAGCGCGTTTTGCAAAAGAAAAGCTCGTAGCAGAAAACTGTAGAGCGAGTATTCGGTTACCCATAAACCGAGTTCATAAAGCGCGTTACGCACCATCCTATTTTTGACATAGTCAATTATATATTTGACAACAAAACAGTTATGATTGTGTGTCGGCTCTGCTGTTGTATTTGTAGAAATTTCTTACATTGATAATGATGATAACGACCAAGATATGTGTAGTTTTTGGAAGCGGTTTCTGCATGTTTCCAAAACATATAGAAGTAATATTATCACTTAATATCATTCTATTATTATAAATTACTTTCCTTTGTTTATTATATATCTATAAAGAAAGTCAGACCGCAGATGAAATGAAGTAAATGTGTTACTTCTACCGATTCTGGAAGTTAGCGATCGCTGGGACCAATTGAGTCACAGTACCTATCGCATATTAGTAGTGATACCCATTAGCAGCTATCATAATAATTTCTTACTCCCATCAATATCAATGATCAATACAAACTGAGACAATTTTAAACCATTTGTGTAACTGATCAAGGTTGCACACGGTCAACCTTTCTGTTGCTGGCGGCTTAGCTAAGTTAGCTACCCGTTAGTACAACATTATTATTGGAGCAGGGAATACTTTCGCAAATCACGTAGCTCCCCAGCGTGCATGTACGGGATTGGGTGGGTACTGGGTTCCCCCTTGGGAGGTATGTGTTTGCATACTTGAATCTGAGTGAGAATGGAGAGTCATCTCCCCGACTCCCCCCCCCCCTACGGTAGGACTATTTTCCGTGTATATTTGTTCTGTGGTCGGTTTGTTGTCCATCTGTGCCACGGCCTCTGCATCCACTGAAATTGGGTGTGGTAACGGTGTTAGTACGTTACAACAGGTACTAGCCCCGATACAATTGTACCAAAAGTTAAAAAAAAAAAAAAAAAAAAAAAACCCAACCCCCCAAAAAAAAAAAAAAAAAAAAAAAAAAAAAAAATAAAAAAAAAATTAAAAACACAAATTAAAAAAAAAACCAAAAAAAAAAAAAAAAAAAAATGAAAAAAAAAAAAAAAAAAAAAAAAAATGGATGAAAAAAAAAAAAAAAAAACACTGGTTGAAAAAAAAAAAAAATAAAAAAAAAAAAACAAAAAACACAAATGTTAAAAAAAAAAAAAAAAAAAAAATGGATATTCCATGATGGTTCAAAGTCTTAGTTCAGACAAGTTACCTTGGTTTGAGCTGCTGCTAATTGAGTCAGACTTCGTTTTCCTGTCTAATTCTGCATTAGCAAGCAATATGCATAAAACTGCAGCAATAATCAAAAAGACAACACGCAACATATTTGCTTTGCGACGTGGAACAGATCTTGAGTAAAAGTAATAATTAACTGTAATGCTAAAGTTTTAGCTCGTCCTTGAATTCTTTTTCGTCTGAATAAATCCAAATCTAAGCCTAAATGCTGAATCTCCTATAACCAGAATCTCCGAAAGGTGCACCTCTACCACCCTTCTTGTGTTGACGACACAGTCACCGTTCAAGAGATGGAGTTTTCAATATGGACGTGGGGCTGGGTAGCTATCCCGAATAACTTCAGTTTTTAGTTGAACTGAATTTGGCTTTAGGTTTATGCTAAACCTTGTAGTAGTGTTGACCGACCGAATCTTCGTTTGGAACCGATTAATTCTAGATTTCTGAACTGCTTCAGAATGTCTGGTTCGTTGGACCGGACCTGCCAGACGTAACTAGCTAGTCGAGCAACAAACACGTCCCTTCCTCAAACGAATTAACCATTTATTTTTGTCTTCGCATGCTCAACACATCAGACTGACAGAGTAGGTTTTCCAGTTTAGCAGAGCAACTGAAGGTTGCTCAGAAGCGTGTACTAGGCACAAGGCTGAGTAGGAAAGGAATCACTACGTACACGATGTTAGTTATAAGTTAGATTTCAGAGCATGCAGTAGTAGCTAATAACAGAGAGCCTGCCAACTGTCACACACTCATCTTTTTATTCTTGACTCAGCCACGTTGACTGCATCAAACAGAAAAATATATTTTTTAATACAACATTTAATTAGGTTTTTAATTTTCCTTCATACTCGGGTATTCATTTAAGTCGGTGTAGATGCTACTTCCTGGCTTGCTGATGGCGACTGGGGCTGAGTTACAGCAACTCCGGTCATTGGCAGTTGCGACTGGCCTTGCATGAGTTTCATCTGCTGATACCGGATGACTGCTTCTTCCTCTTTACTCTTTTGACTGCTCTTAATGCAGAGCACGATGCAGATATTAATGCAGAAACCGATGCAATGTACAACCAGATAGGACAGGCCGACTATAAGGAGAACTATATGAAGCCCTTCGTCGTAATTTTCAGGCTTCGAGTCATGGGATGAGGACCCATAGTAGCTTTGTCTTTTCTGGTGAGCTCGCAGGCAACCATGGCACTCTAAAGCTTACAAACAAAATTATATCGTCTACAGTACTACAAATTCCAACGCCCAGAATAGTACTATCATTTAGCCTTAGCGTCTAAACGTTCTAAACTTCTGCTTCGCCGTGCCTAGAAGATGTTGTTTACCTTCATTTTCGACAACAATTAAAGCTGAATTAAACGGATGAACGGATGAAACTGTGTAATCCGACCATTTTAACATTTAAACGAAATTGAGCGTTAGTTATCCTAATAGTTAGTAGCTGTGTTTGGCTCTTCTCGGCCTTGCTGCAGTAGTTCGCCGCCAGGTGGTACCCCCCCCCCCACCCCGTTCCGACACACTTTACAACTCTAAGCCAACTGAGATATAGGATCCTCAATACCCTAGTTATTAGATTTTCGGATACTAAGTCAATTAAGGTTTATCAGGCTTGTTTCCTGCATGCAGTAGCCATACACACTCAGCATCAAACATGTGCAGGAGGGGGAAATTGGGAGGGAAGGACCGGCGGCCGAAGGACATTCTTGAAAACATGTCCAGACAGTCCGACAATCTACTATTTCGTGAAAAGTCACAATTTTGAAGCGTAGCTTAAACAATCATAAATTAGAAACATCAACAACTTCGACAGATAATGCTTCCATACATAAATCGCTCCTTACTGAAAAAACTTTTACCTATAAACTAAACTTAGTCAAAGCTTACGATTATGGCCTCGACCTAGATGACAATTATATAAAAACTCATTTATCAATCACACCGGTCATAATCTTGTACACTAGCGTTAAGTCTTTAATTAAACGTCCTTCTACCAAACTTTTCAAAACACACTTTTTCGTATAGTTAAGTTTAGAATTTTTGGATCTTTTCAAGATAACCCCCCCAGGCCCAGATTTCGCAAAACGTGACCAAATGAGCTGAAATCAGATTCGTGTTCTGCGATCCCGAAAACCTCTGAATACAACTTTTCAGCAAAATCGAAGACATTTTTCGGTTCCCCTTGGTCCTGTAGCGGGGCTAGTAGGTTTGCCTACGTACTAACACCGTTACCACGCCCTGACGTAGCGGACGCGGAGACCGTGGCACAGATGGATAACAGACCGACTACAGGAGACGGTCGGGACAGCCTCGCCAGACAATATACGCAGTAGATAATCCGATCCTAAGGGCGAGATGACTCGCACTCTCACTCACTCAGAATGTAACTACCTACCTAGCAGGAGCTCAGAAAGACTCAAACCTAACTAAATACACTTTAATTAAGATGGAAACAACAAGTTATTATAATATAACAGAACAATATAAAATATATGGGTCGAACCCTCACACAAACAACAATTATACAATTAACTTACAGTTACAAGGGCCGGCTGGCCAACGTACCAGAATAAGCTCGGGGGAGAGCTTTTTGGGGGAGCAATAATATATACAGTGAATGGGGTAAAGGAGCGTAACATAGAGAAGCGACTATACTGGGCGAAAGAATAACACACACTGACTCAGCTGTAAACAGGAAGCAGTCTAGACAGGCATGATCATCACGTGACATACCGAGAGAGACACACAGCAGTAATAGATAGGTTGACGATGTGTCAGCCCTATCCGTTACACCTCCCCAGGGCTCGCCATCCGAACTCCCGAGAGGATTACGGAACCTATGGCGAACTGCTACGTGAGCTGAGCTATCCAAAAATACATACAGTACAGAGCAATGATGCTACCAGTACAAAGGGATGGTCACTAGTCAAAAATATACGAATATATGCATAGAAAAACACAATAAACGAATGATTAAATACGGCACAATACGATGGTTAAGCATATACTAGCGATGCCAGTAACAGTCACAAAATAAAGAATTAAGCATTTGTCATAACTATACGTATTAATAGAACCATATTAATATTGGGAATGGTAAGTACGTAGCTTAATATGAAAATACAGTTGACTTTCCAAAAGTAACTCATGGGAAAGAGGAGTTACCATCCTTTGGAATGTATAGTCAAACGAGTGTGTTAATGAAGGTTAACAAAGAAAATAAGATAAACTTTTCGATGAAATAATTAATTAAATTAAAGTTTAACCGAGCGGAGCTAGGGTTGATCAGGCCTTCGCTCAACAAGGCAAACAGCCTATGATAATAATAATCATAATAATAAAGTAACCATAGAAAATACACACCGTTAGGGGTAGGTCCTATGGGAGCAAAAACCCACCCACCAATGGTCAAATTTTGTATTTTCATATGACGATTACGTCACTGGATTTTTTCGACACTAAATGACATGTACATGGCAGTAATAATAAGGCAAAATGGAATGATTCCTCTACCAAAATAAAGCACAGTATATATTATGAGCAACTATTCGGCGTACAAATACTAGTAAAAGTGATTAACATACGACAGAGTTATGAAAAACACAGG
>JASAND010016825.1:0-15368 GCA_030248195.1 Trissonchulus latispiculum
CATGAAAAGCTAAACTTATAACTTTAATTCGGAAAATTATTGAATTTTTTGAAAATTGGTCAAAAATTGACCAAAATCGATTTTGGGCAAAATTTGACCTCCCCCAACTCCTTCAAAAGTTTATCGATTTTGCTCGAATTTTTTCCTCACACATTCGGGGGCATGGGAAGTAGCTCAAAAGTGGAGAAAAAATTATAGCATGCACCAGTCGGCCAGGATCGACCGATGAAGTTGGCAAAAAATTGCACAGTAAAAAAGCTGCAACACTTCACTTTTGAATATTGCAGCTCCAATTCTTGACATAAAATTTTGGTTTACGCATGAAAACACAGTTTAGGGTGTTGTTCGTACTTCCCATGAATAACTAGACATATAACCTTAATTCTGACAATTTTTCGATTTTTTTGAAAATTGGTCAAAAATTGACCAAAATTGATTTTGGGCAGAATTTGACTCCACCTAACTCCCTCAAAAGTTTATTCCTTCCTTCTTTGGTCCACCAGACGTGCCAAACATGAACGACAGGAGCACTGTGGACCATCGTGCATACAAGGTCCAAGTTAGACATGCGTTGGAGTTGACACCGAGTTGCGAGAGTTGGCCACCGCCAGGGTCCACCTATATCTGGGTGCCACCAGCATCATAGATGTCGTAGTTCAAAACTAATGGGCCATTTAGATTCATGAAGCCATGAACATAGGTATATATTTTAGGACGCACGCGTGCACAAACACACGCACACACACGCACACAGTCACACACACACACACACACACACACACACACACACACACACACACACACACACACACACACACACACACACACACACACACACACACACACACACACACACACACACACACACACACACACACACACACACACACACACACACACACACACACTCTCACATACACACACTCGCACACACACCAATATCACCGTCTTACTTTCAGACATTCGATTGGGCGTGCGCGAAGGCATGCCGGCAGCAGGCGATGAATCCGTCACGCGTGAAACGTGTCACCGGGTCAGGAAATAGTGACCCGGTTTCATCTCTGGTCTTGACCTCTAGAACCCCCACCCCCCTGTGTGAGGCCTTGAAGAGTAGGGACAAGAGTAAAAGGAAAGCAACTTCGCACACACCTAAACAGGAGTAGGTAATATCTAGTATGCTATGTATAGTTATCTATACAAGTATAAGTGTATACAAGTCTAATGTAAAAAATAGGAAAAAAATTTTTAAAGAAAAAACAGGCCGATTACATTTAGATTATACTGCAGCCGAAAGGGTGTCATTCTCAGAGGCGACGACGAACAACTGCTGTAGCCAGTGCTGCCCGCAATCGCACGTAGACCGCCACCGTTGGATAGTGCTACAGCACCACTCCCCAACGCCGTGTGTGGTCCACCAAAGGCTAGCAGGAAGTCAATCAGGGCCCTATGCAGAGAGGGGACCGGAGGAGGGGTTCCTCCCAGTTCCATTTATAGGGGGCAGAAGGGCTGATGTAGGCGGGCCACCTGGACAACTGTGGGGCTGCAGCTGCGTACCAGCAGCCGGCATGGATTTTGGATCCAGGCCCGTTGCATGGTGGTGGTCCAGTTTGGATTTGGTTCTGTGACTGTGCTGCCAGGTACAAATCGGGTCAGTTCTGAAATGAAGAAAAGAAAAACTAATTATTTTTAAAACTTTGAATACAAACAAAATTTGAAGAAATTCAAAAGCCAGTATGACACTGAAAGAAAAATTAAATACACTTTGAGGATTATAACATCTGCCCAACATTATAGCATAATTGCGGCAGGCAGCCTTCGTTCAAAAATAGAGTCATACTTAAAGGACATCATAAAAAATTTGGCAGCAAAAGTTTAAAAGTTTAAACAGGGTTCATGCGGACTTTTCAGTTTCAATTTCCAGGTTTTTCCAGGTTTTTCAAGGTTTTCAGCGGCAATTTTCCAGGTTTTGTATTAATAAATTTTGATCAAATTAGTGTAAATTTGGAGCATTTTTGGGGTACCAGGACCTTAAAACCAGCAATGCACTGGACCCAAGCCCGACAACAAGGCTCCTGTCCCGACATAAGTAAAGCAATGGTAAACCTGGGCTGGGTTTTTCCGAAAAAAAATGCGGAAAACTAGTTTTCCGGCTTTTCCAGTGTTCTCCCTTTTTCTATAAAACCCAATGGTTTTAAACTGCTTCTGGAGTGCTAAAAAGGTCAAATTTTAACGAATTAAAGCGTTAAACATTATTTTAAATCTACAAAAAATCTAGACCGCTTCAAAGAAATTTTAGAATTTTTCAATTTTTCAAATTTTGGAAGAATTTTTCAATTTTTCAAATTTTTGGAAAATTTTCAAACTCAAGTAAACTTTTGGGAATATGAAAGCTAAAAATAGGTTAAATATTCACAAAAGTTGTAATTCGTTAAAATCCGAAAAAAGTCGTGTTAAAGTGTTAAAAATACAAATCTAGTGCAAAAAGTGTAAAAAACCTCTTCAAAAGTCTGAAAACTATATACATAATGACTACCGTATTATGCCAAACAGTGGCCCACCCAATAAAACGCCCATGGGCGTTTTTTGGGGGGTGGGCGCTTTTTTGGATTTCTCAATGCTCACTTTCATGACTTAGAAAATTAAAAGTTTGTGAATAAGGTTGTCACTGTTTAAGCTATTGTAAGGCTTATAATCAATCTTCGGTTGTTTGGATAGACATATTATGAGCAATTGACACGTGCCGAGCAGCTTGTCCGTAGAAATTTCTCGAATTTATCGAAAATTGGCAAAGCTGTAATTATAAGACGGTTTCCAAAATATAGCCCATGGGCGTTTTTTCGGGGGGTGGGGTGGGCGCTTTTTTGGATTACAAAAATCAAATCCGAAATTGCCGATTCCGAAAAAACGCCCATGGGCCACTGTTTGGCAGAATACGGTAACGAATGTAAAATTGTTTTTAATATACGTGCATTTACTTTTTTACAATTTACAGTCCTATTGCATATATTTAATTTCGACGGCGTAAATTTACAAAAATCGCTTCTCCGCGTTATAAACACAATAAAAGCACTGAATGTCGACGTCGAGTTAATGCGTTTTTAGCAGTTTTTAAATAAGATTAAAGAGTCTTAGCCTCATTTTACGCACCGTGCTCGTTGAACTATATTGTTAAACTATGGCAGACGAAAAATAGATGCCATGCCGAAAAATATATATACGCAGGGGCACTAGCGTAGCCAGAAAAATTTGAGTGGGGGAATGCAAATGTCTGGGAGGTTTCGGGGGCAGAACCCCCAGAAGCTGAGAAATTTTTCTAGTTTGTTACCTTCGTGGAATTTTTACAGAGTGTTCTCTGGAATTAAGAATACTTAAGGCACTATCACGTGTTGATGTACCCAAATAAAGTAAAACGTAAGCGGGGGTCTAGGGGAGGCAGCCCCACCCCCCAAGAAGCCAGCGTCCAAACTAAAGCAAAATAGTCTCAAGAAATAAATTTAGACCACCCTTGAAATTCCAACAACCGAATTTTTAAGCACGATTGCATTTACGCGTAGATTTTTTCAAAAAAATCGTGCAACTAACCGGAAGTTTGGGTGGGTGGGTGAGGAACCCCACAAAATTAGAAGAATTTTTAAAGCATGGATAAATGGATAAATTTTCAGTATAATTTTCGACAAGTAACAAAAATGCTCCGCACAACAGAGGATAATATGTGTATGTTGGCTGTGTCTAATACGTAAATCCTTTAAATTCCGGTTGAAGAAGTAAAGACAAAAAGACAAAAGTTTCATAGGCACGTGACGTTATTTGGCACAGCAAGTATTGGTGAATGGTTCCATGTCAAAAGTTGCTCAGCTCACTTAGGGCTTTCATTTGATACCAAATTTGACCACTTTTGAAAAACTTTAAATCCTATGGACCTCCTAGAAGCGGTTTCCGACTTGACCCTCCCGACGGCAAAGTAGAACCACCCCAGCAAGATGGGTGGGTCTGACGGTAAAACTGACTGCGGGAATCGATTCTCCGTTCCAGACAGAAAACCATTGTATGTAACTTTGAGCTTTCAAAGTTGAATAGATAGCGAGAATTTCGATTTTTCATTTTTCGAATTTTCGCCATTTTTGACGGGCCACTGTAGTCGCTAGACAAGTGATAGAGAAACGTAACCTGGACAGTTAGTTAGTTCAATATATATAATTTCTGAATATAAAAAGAAATCAGTTCCAGCTCGTAACGTTGTTGTTGTTGTTGTTATTGCCGGGCTACTCAGCCAAGAGGCTATATGAGGACGCTAACCTTTGTCTCTCCCCATCAGTCATAGCTAGTATGACTCTCGCTTCGCCGCCTGAATGCTGTCCCACAATGGGAAGCTGGAGCAGACACCTTCTTGGCCTTTTCGGCTCCGGTAGTAAGACATCCATTAACTGCTCATACGCAAGGTAGAGGAGCACATCATCTTTCGACACTCCAAACTCCAAGCGCAGATGGGGTGGGATCAGAGACAAACCCGGAAAGTTGTGTGATCCATTTTGAGTACATGACTCGTTTGCACCCAACACTCCCTCGCAGGAGGTAGGCGGACCACATTGCAGAAGTGCTGGTATATCCCAAGGGGGTACCTTCCACCCTGAACTCCGCGCCCTACTCTTGACGATAAGTGGATTAAGGGTTCTTTAGCGTGCACTACCCCCAGTCATAACGTTCGACTCGCTCGTAACGTTCGACCTGAGCGACGACCACAAAAATGGTCACTTTTCGCTCTGAGCCGACTTTGCGGCGCCACTGCGGCGCTGTGGCGCAGCTGCAACGCAAAAGAGTTGTGATTCTTAAATTCTTTAGAGGGTACTACTAGACCTTATAGCCCTTTAGGTTGGTCCACCGCTGCAGTTCACGTGAAAGCGGCGAACATTATGTACAATACAAGCACCAAATAGGAGAAACCGCAAAAAATAAAAAACACCACTTTCATAACCGGTCCGGGGTGCAACTTTTTAACGGTAAGTGATACGGGGCTGAAACTTCTCAGATATACTAAACTCGATGTGCTCTACAATTTGCGTATAAAATCTGCACAGCATCTGCGCAGGATTTTGCGCAGCTTCTGCGCAGCTTATTTTACACTGTCTCCAGCCACTTTTCATACATACCAGCCACTGTCATATCACAGTCGCTCCAAAGAGGGACATTTGGCAGTGACGGGGCCCTTTTCTTTGGCAAGTACTGTATTATAGGGGTCGCTGCCGCGACCCCTATGATAATCGTAATTATTGGTAATGTTCGCCTTTTAGGGAAAAGTTTTCAGTTTTCTGTGTTATGAAAATAAAATTTAAAATAAAAAGTGTAAGGAAAGGCGTATTGCTATAAAACACACAATACCAAGTAGAAAACTATGTACAAACCATGACTGAAAAGCTGACAAACCGGGCTAAACAAAATCACAACTCGTGCAATTTTTTCCAATTTCAATCATAAATCTAACAGATTTGGCAAAATTTTGCAATCAATCATCAAATTCCAGGTTTTTCCAGGTCTTTACCCAAATTCCAGGTTTTTTCAGGTATTTCCAGGTTTTTCCAGGTCGCATGAACCCTGTTTAAAAAATAAGGAAAAACGGCAAACTGATAAAAAACTTCAAATTTCACAATTTAAGAACAGTCTACTGCATAATAAACTATACAACTAGAGTTTAGTGTACCTTGCCTTTACTCTTCAGTCTTTCCAAAACTGTTTGCTTTGGAGACGGTTCCCGGCTGCAAAAGGGGTGGTCCCGCCGCTCCAGCCCCGCCAGAACCCAACGCAGCAGGAGACGTCAGTCGGTCTAGCAGCTCAGAAACGCCGGGGTCGGTGGGGATCAGCAGTAGCAGTTGGCGCACGGCCTGATCAATACTGCACATGCCCAAGGTCACCAGCAGGTGAAACAGATCAAACACCTGGAAAGACAAAAGGACAATTAAAGCAAACATCAGAACAAAAATAAAAATGCTCCGATGGAGCATGAAAAATGCAATATGGGTGACACTGGCTTAAAACGTTAATATGGGGGCAGGCTGTAAATTCCAGGAGGACTAGGTTAAAAGCGCACTAATATGGACCAGCTTCGCTAAACAACCCATATAGATTCGCGGAAACTGCCCGGACTGATGCTGGGGGCAGTTCTCTGGGCTTATTCTAGGGATTTCTTCTTGGGGGGGGCTCTTTGGGGGGCCCCTCGGGGGCGAGTCATTCTTGGAGGGGGTGAAAATTTTTCAAAATTTTACTAAAAACATGCTAAAAATAGCGCTATTTTTATAGTAATCGCCAAAAAAAGTAAAAGCCAAATTCTGCAAATACCACAAATAGTGCATTTTGCTCAAAAACTGCAGCAATCTATGCACACATTACAAAATATACGTACGTTTAATGTTTCTCCAGATTATATAAACGTTCTATAGAGTACAAATTAATTTTTAACTCTTATCTTTAGATTTATACAAATTGTTGGACATATTTTTTGTTTGCTTAAACGCTTAAATTCGTACTTGCAGGTTATGCTATTAATGGTCATATTAAGTAAAAATGTACGTAGATCTAGCTATTCTATAATAAAACTGAAAAATTAAGTTACGTAAACAGTATTCCGGCGAAGCCGGAAAATTTTTGGAAATTACTACCGTAAGACTAAATTTTAGCCACATCTTTGTCGATTTTCAGAAAACTATTGGAAAAAAGGAAATAAAAGGAATTTTGGCAGAAAAAAGGAAAAAAGGACAACCTCAAAAAAAGGAAAATAAAGGAAAAAAGGAACCGCGACAGCCCTGGTGTTTATATAGCGAAGATTTCGTTAAAAATCCGACAACGCTGGAAAAAGATTTGAAAATTTAGGGTCAAAAATTTGGCATTTTTTGGGGTATGGGGGAGGTCGAAATTCATGGGTGGGCGACATTTTATGGGCGGGCTCCTCGAATTGGGGGGGGGCTCGCCCACCCCCCGCCCCCGGTAATAATAAGCCAGTAAGTTCTGTGCAACGTAACTGGACTGAGGATCGAGTCTGAGGTTCGGTTCCCACCTTAGCCATAATGATGTTGCATTGTTTCCTTTAGCGCGAAACGTTCTCTACAGCACCCCGCCAACCGGATAAGGTACCAAGTTGGCGGCAGCCCTTGTGCTGTCTAGCCGGGCACAGTGCTTGTTAAAAACCCTATGATTCAATCACTTATTGTCAAGTTTAGGGGGATAGGAGCATACCTGACCGGGAGGTCAAATTTCACTTACCCTTTGTGGGAGCAAATTTGGGTACCCCTTGTGAGAGCGATATTTCTCAAGCGTACTTTTAAAAGCTATTTTAAGCGTTTTTTGTGGTTTTTTAATGAAAAACAGCGATTTTTTAGCAAGCAACGCTTTTCGGACATTTTTTAGCCAAAAATAGTGATTTTTTTAATGAAAAATTCCGGCGAAGCCTGGAAAGTTTTGGGAAATTTAGTCGTAAAACCTATTTTTTGGGCAGTTTTCTTACCCCTTGTGGCCAATTTTCTTACCCCATTGGAGCAATTTTGCGACCCCATGTGGACGACTTCCCCCCGCATTCCCCCCTTGTCCGCCAGTGGATAGGAGTTGAACACCCTTAACGCTCGGTCGTTACTATTATCCGTTTCAGACACTACGTATAAAACTGTAGAAACTGTAAAATTGAAATCGGAATAGTTTGAAATGGTGGATCTAAATCAAATCCATACTACAGTATTGCCAGTGGGGGGGAGAACCCAAAAAGTGGGGGGCGCCCCCCCCCATCCAGTAAAAAACCCCCAGTTCTGTAAACATCTCAAATAAATAGATAAACAAACAAACAAACAAACAAACAAACAAACAAACAAACAAACAGAAACCGACCAAGCGCATCCAGATGTCGTGGATGTTTAGCACCCAAGACCATGGCCAGGATATACAAGAAATAAAAATGCTCCTAAAGAGCAAAGAAAGGAATATGAGTCAACATGGAACATGTAAAATGCTAAATATTGTCGGTTGTAAATTAAGAATAAGATAAGCATGTAAAATGCTAATATGAGTCTTGTGAGGTTGGAAAGTACAGAAGACAAGTTTGTACACGCACCAATATGAGTGCATGCCAAATAGACTCATATTGGCATTATTTAGTATTCTGAAGGCAAGTGGTTGCGAATTTCGGTTATATATCACTCACGTAATGTCAGCAAGACGAGACAGGTAGTTTTAGGGTGGATGACAGGATTCTACACAGGTTACGCACGTATATATGTCACGAAAGTTAACATCAGATTTAGCTTTGAGCCTCTGAATACATGAGTTATACAAACGCTTACTAAAAATGTTATATATATATATATATATATATATATATATATATATATATATATATATATATATATATATATATATATATATATATATATATATATATATCCGTCCGTCGGCGCATTGTTGACTAACAGCGGTTTAACAGTTTCCTAAGGAGAAAAGTTGACAATGTTGACCATGGTTGGGATATCCATGTGACGTCAATAACGCTACTTATTCGTCTTAACTCCTGCGTGGAAATAAATCCGTTAGAATTCCGCAATGGATGCATGCATTATTGTTTTTAAGGCATGCCAATATGAGTCTATTTGGCATGCACTCATATTGGTGCGTGTACAAACTTGTCTTCTGTACTTTCCAACCTCACAAGACTCATATTAGCATTTTACATGCTTGTCTTATTCTTAATTTACAACCGACAATATTTAGCATTTTACATGTTCCATGTGGACTCATATTCCTTTCTTTGCTCTTTAGGAGCATTTTTATTTCTTGTTTATCCACTTTTTACATGTCGTTGACATAACAGCGTTAAAGAATCATTAAGCATTATATATGCATTAAATACTCAGACTCACGTGTGTGGTTCTATGGCAAATTGGCTCCGACCCTGACACCCTTCACACCAGACCGTTATACAGCAAGTTAGGGTAAGTTTGTCTATGATAAAAGCTTAGTTTTCCCCCCACCCCTACCCCAGCAGAGCACTCTACAGCCACGTTGAGCATGCACTTTTATGAGAAAAGTTGCTCAGCTCACTTAGGGCTTTCATTTGGTACCAAATTTGGCCACTTTTGAGAAATTTCGTTTTTGACCGAAAATCGCCAAAGTCCCCACCTCACCCCACCACAGCACTCTACAGCCACTTTGAGCATGCAGTTCTATGACAAAAGTTGCTCAGCTCGCTTAGGGCTTTCATTTGGTACCAAATTTGACCACTTTTGAAAAATTTCATTTTTGACCGAAAATCGCCTAAGTCCCCACCCCACCCCACCACAGCACTCTACAGCCACTTTAAGCATGCAGTTCTATGACAAAAGTTGCTCAGCTTGCTGAGGGCTTACATTTGGTACCAAATTTGACCACTTTTGAAAAATTTCATTTTTGACCGAAAATCGCCTAAGTCCCCACCCCACCCCACCACAACACTCTACAGCCACTTTGAGCATGCAGTTCTATGACAAAAGTTGCTCAGCTCGCTGAGGGCTTTCATTTGGTACCAAATTTGACCACTTTTGAAAAATTTCATTTTTGACCGAAAATCGCCTAAGTCCCCACCCCACCCCACCACAGCACTCTACAGCCACTTTGAGCATGCAGTTCTATGACAAAAGTTGCTCAGCTCGCTGAGGGCTTTCATTTGATACCAAATTTGACCACTTTTGAAAATTTTCATTTTTGACCACATGACCTCCCACCGACCTGACCCTCCATATGGCAAAGTGGAACCAGCACAGCAAGATGGGTGGGTCCAACGGCAAAACGGACACCGGAAATGAGCTGGGCGTACCAGAAAACCCCTATAGACAATGTTTTGAGAGGCTGTGTACAGTTCTATATGGTGTTCCCGGAAGTCGGTACCGACCGGACCCTCCAGACGGCAAAGTGGAACCAGCACAGCAAGATGGGTGGGTCGGACGGCAAAACGGACACCGGAAATGAGCTGGGCGTACCAGAAAACCCCTATAGACAATGTTTTGAGAGGCTATGTACAGTTCTATATGGTGTTCCCGGAAGTCGGTACCGACCGGACCCGTCAGACGGTCAAGTGGAACCAGCCCAGCAAATTGGGTGAATCGGGCAGCAAAACTGATGGCGGGAATGGATTCTCCGTCCCAAAAAACCTTTATATGCACGATTTGAGAAGTCTATCTTGAAAAATAAGCGAAAAAACTAAGTTCAAAGTCGGACCCAACATTCACCAACTTTGGCGGGCCACTGTGGCGCTGTGGCGCAACATATCAAAAATCCGACTTCAAACGTCATAATCCGGATATATGTCCTTATCAACCATATATAACTTGTCTGGTTTGTATTTGCACAAAGAGCTGGAAAGAAGCTAATCCCAGGCATACTTTTGGCCATTTCGACGTTCTGAGCCGACTTTGTGGCGCCACTGTGGCGCTGCGGCGCACTGTGGCGCGGCGGCGACCACATATATCGAAAGTCAGTAACCTATATATATTGATGATATACCACAATAGGTGTCTTCCCTTCGCTACATTCTGTGAAAGAGGCTACAAAATGGTGACATACGAGGGTAAAACGGAGACACCGGAAAAAAAAAAAACATCGCCGGCATAACTGCCGGCGGGTGTAACTTTTTAACGGTAAGTGCTACGGGGATGAAATTTTCCAATTATACTAAACTCGACACGGACTTTCTTTTGCGCACAAAATTTGCGCAGGATCTGCGCAGGAATCTGCGCAGCCTCTGCGCAGCGCCTCTGAAGGCTGTCATTGGGGCGTTTTGACTCATATTATAGGGGTCGCTACCGCGACCCCTATGATATATGCAATGTCAACGAATTAGGGTTGGGCATCGGAAAAAAGTCCCGGAAAAAAACGGATTTTTCCGTTTTTGTCCCTTTTTTTCCGGAGGGTCGGAAATAAACGGAAAAAAGTCGGAAAAATTTAGTCATTCTGGGAAGTTTTAGAGAGTGTTCAAATGAAAAATTTAGACGATTTTTCTCAGTTTGCTCCTTCTTTTCCAAATTATGGGCTTTGTTTAAGTTTGCTCGTATTTTGAAGCCCGAACTTATTTGAAGTTTTCTTCATTTTTCATGAACTGCTCAGCTTTATGAAGTATTATTGCCAGTTCAACGAGAAACTCTTTACTATTACGGCTGAGAACAGACAGACAGACAGCTTTTTTTACATCTAAAATCTGAAGTTGTGAAAGGAAAAATTATGGTCACGTTAAAAGTATTTGAAAGTTGTCACTGCTCCCAGAAACTAAGGTAACCGGGAATTGTGCCCATAGTCTATTGAAACTTCGTTTTGAAAAATTTGTCACAATTGCTTGGTTTGGATACGTTGAAAAGCTTATAAAAGTGTTCAAATGGCGTTTACATGACGAAATATTCGTTAAGACAGGATACAAATGTTATAGAAACAAATTTTGAGACGCTCTGGCATGATTAGGACAGCGGAAAAAAAGTCGGAAAAAACCGGAAAAAAACGGAAAAAGTACTTTTTTCCGCTCGACTTTTTTCCGGAAAAAACCAACCCTGCAACGAATAAATGAGTAATTTTATGAACGGATTGTCTAGGGACCTATCAAGGTTTTTTGTCGAGAATTTTTCCTGGCAAAATTTTGTACCAAAAGGATTACACCCCATGATTTTAATGGCGGGTCACTCCCCCACTAGAGCATGCCCAGTTTTAATTAAATTTTTTATAGAATGTTTTTGGCTTCCCGCCTGCCAGTTATCCACACTCCATAGATAACAATGCTCAAAATGGTGGGCTACTAAAACTAAAAAGGAAAAGAAATGTCATTTCAAACTAACAAGGCAGCATATTTCGGCATTTTCACAAATCAATAACGTATTATACAATACTGCGTTATACAAAATATACCATTATGCTGCGTTTTCTCTAGGCCAAAAAAAGTTGGGGGGAGCCCCTCCACTTGTGGGGAAGGGAGGAAATAAAATCGGCTAAAAATGCTAAAATACGTACGGTAAAAATGGCGACATTCTATATAATGGGTACTGCTACACCTAAGCTAAAAAGTGCTCAAAAATCAAGTTGAATGTCAAAACAGACGATTTTTGGACAAAAAAACTTGATAGGTCCCTAGACAATCCGTTCATAAAATTACTCATTTATTCGTTGCAGGGTTGGTTTTTTCCGGAAAAAAGTCGAGCGGAAAAAAGGTATTTTTTACGGTTTTTTCCGCTGTCTTAATCATGCCTGAGCGCCTCAAAATTTGTTTCAATAACATTTGTATCCTGTCTTAACGAATATTTCGTCATGTACACGCCATTTGAACACTTTTATAAGCTTTTCAACGTATCCAAACTAAGCAACTGTGAAAAAATTTTTCAAACGAACTTTCAAGAGACTATGGGCACAATCCCAGTTACCTTAGTTTCTGGGAGCAGTGACAACTTTCAAATACTTTTAACGTGACCATAATTTTTTCCTTTCACAACTTTAGATTTTAGATGTAAGTAAAAACTTGTCTGTCTGTCTGTTCTCAGCCGTAATAGTAAGAAGTTTCTCGTTGAACTGGCAATAATACTTCATAAAAACGACGAGTTCATGAAAAATGAAGAAAACTTCAAATTAAGTTCGGGCTTCCAAAATGCAGGCAAAACTCTAAACAAAAGCCATAATTTGGAAAAAAGGAGCAAACTGAGAAAAATCACTAAATTTTTCATTTGAACACTTCTAAAACTTCCAGAATGACTAAATTTTTCCGGCTTTTCCGTTTATTTCCGACCCTCGGAAAAAAAGGGACAAAAACGGAAAAATCCGTTTTTTTCGGGACTTTTCCGATGCCCAACCTAATTCGTTGACATTGCATATATCGCGGGGTCGCGGTAGCGGCCCTATAATATGACTCCAAATCCCCCCAATGACAGCCTTCAAGAGGCGCTGCACCAGAGGCTGCGCAGATTCTGCCGCAGATCCTGCACCAAATTTTGTGCGCAAAAAGAAAGTCCGTGTCGAGTTTAGTATAATTGGAAAATTTCATCCCGTAGCACTTACCGTTAAAAAAGTTACACCCGCCGGCAGTTATGCCGGCTATGTTATTTTTCCGGTGTCTCCGTTTTACCCTCGTATGTCACCATTTTGTAGCCTCTTTCACAGAATGTAGCGAGGGGAAGACACCTATTGTGGTATATCATCAATATATATAGGTTACTGACTTTCGATATATGTGGTCGCCGCCGCGCGCAGAATGCGCACATATGCGCGTAAAAATCAGCTCAGAATTTCCGTCGAGAAGCTCAAAAGCGCGCCAAGCGCGGAACCAGCTTCTTTCCAGCTCTTTGATACGGAAATACAAACCGAACAAGTTATATATGGTTGATAAGTACATATATCAGACCGCCGGACATTTAAAGTCGGATTTTTGATATGTTGCGCCACAGCACGCAGTGACGCATCAAAGTCTGGTGAATGTTGGGTCCGACTTTGAACTTAGTTTTTTCGGCCCACTTTTCAAGATAGACATCTCAAATCGTGCATATGAAGGTTTTTTGAGACGGAGAATCCATTCCCGCCATCGATTTTGCTGCCCGATTCGCGGAATTTTGCTGGGGCTGGTTACCGCTGACCGTCTGACGGAGTGTTGGTCGGTACCAATTTCCAGGAACACCATATAGAACTGTACATAGCCTCTCAAAACTCGGTATTGATATAGGGGTACGCCCAACTCGGTGTCCCGCATTTTGCCGTTGAGACCCACCCATCTTGCAAGCGCGCAGTTCCACGCCGTCTGAAGTTCCGGTCGGTACCGGTGAGGCCTATATAGAAGGCTTGTACACAACCTCCCAGAAACATTGTCTATAGAGTTTTCTGAGAGTACGCCAACTCATTCCATTGTCCATTTACTCGTTGAGACCACCCGTCTTTGCTGTGCTGGTTCCACTTTGCCATATGGAGAAGTCCGAGAATGTGAAGAGTCATATTGGTCAAAAAATAATTTTCAAAAGTGGTCAAATTTGGTATCAGGTGAAAACCCTTTTCGATTTTGAGCAACATTTGTCATAGAACTGCATGCTCCAAAGTGGCTGTAGAAGTGCTGTGGTGGGGTGGGGTGTGGACTTTGAGCGATTTTCGGTCAAAAATGAAATTTTTCAAAAGTAGTCAAAATTTAGTACCAAATGAAAGCCCTCAGCAGCTGAGCAGCACACGATAGTAGAATTTCCCGCACAAAGTGGCATGAGAATGTTGTGGTGGGGTGGGGTGGGGACTTCCGGGAATTTTCAAAGTGGTCCGAAAATTTATTTTAAAATGTGAAGCCCTCGGCGAGCTGATTTGACGTCATAGAAGTGCGTGGCGGGAATGACGGCAAATTCTTGTAAAAGTGTTTTTTTTTTTTTTTTTTTTTTTTTTTTTAGTGGGGAATTTTAGTTTAAGGGGACTTGAGATACTTTTTAAATTTTCGGTCAAAAAAAATGAAATTTTCAAAAGTGGTCAAATTTGGTACCAAATACATTTTAAACGAGCTGACAACTTTGCAACTCATAGAGCAGCACACAAAGTACTGTAAATGCTGGTGGGAATGAAACTTTGGCATTTTCGGTCAAAAAACGAAATTTCTTAAAAGTGGCCAAAATTTGGTACCAAATGAAGCCCTAGAGTATTTGAGCAACTTTTCTCATAAAAGTGCATGCTCCAGCTTGTGGCTTGTAAATTTAGCAGGTAGGAATTGAGCTTTTTATGTAGACAAACTTACCTAACTTTGCTTGTACTGGCGGTCTGAAAGGGGGGCGGGCGGGGCGGGGGCGGGGGGGGGGGGGGGGCGCCGGGGGGGGGGGGGGGGGGGGGGGGGGGTGTCCGGGAGTCGGAACCAACCATAGAACCACACACGTGAGTCTGAGTATTTAATGCATATATAGCAATGATTCTTTAACTTGTTATGTCAACGAATGTAGAAAGTGGATAAACAAGAAATAAAAATGCTCCGAAAGAGCAAAGAGAATAAGGAATTTTCCATGAGTATAACATGGAACGTGTAAAATGCTAAATATTGTCGGTTGTAAATTAAGAATAAGACAAGCATGTAAAATACAATACATATGAGGTCTTTATGTGAGGTTGGAAAGTACAGAAGACAAGTTTGTACACGCACCGTAAATATAGAGTGCAATGCCAAATAGACTCATATTGGGCATGCCTTAAAAACAATAATGCATGCATCCATTGACGGAATTCTAACGGATTTATTTCCACGCAGGAGTTAAGGAGACGAATAAGTAGCGTTATTGACGTCACATGGATATCCCAACCATGGTCAACATTGTCAACTTTTCTCCTTAGGAAACTGTTAAACCGCTGTTAGTCAACAATGCGCCGACGGACGGATATATATATAT